>VZRH01002842.1:428703-475243 GCA_013397555.1 Urocynchramus pylzowi | reverse complement strand
TTTTCTGAAAGGGGACCCTCCTGGAAAAAAAAAAAAAAAAAAAAAAAAAAAAAGCAAAAGTTAAAAACCAGGTTTAAAGAATTTTAAAAAGCCCATATGAAGGTACAGACAGTGCATTCTGTGGAAAAAGTTATTGTAAGTATTTGTGGAACATGTCATCAAGTTATATTGTCTATTTTAACTGATCAATAACATCAATATGTTAAAAGTATTATATTTATATTTTCTAATTAAATGTATTTATCTTGCTAATTGCAGAAAAGAAATAATCATGATAATTTTTAAACACATATTACACATCATTGTCTAAATACAAAATATAAATCCTCTTTTTTCATACAATTTTGCACTGATCATACATGGATATTGGTGTAAGAATTTTTATTGCTTGTGTAACACAATTCATGCTTTTCTGTATTGGAGTCCTTGAGAATGGTGACTATCTTTCCCATTGTATAGACAAAAATAAAAGTTCACATAGAAATGAAGAGATTTCCTAAGATCATACAAGTATCCTGAGACAATAAGTTTTGCTTTTGAATCAGGTACAAAAACTAATTTCAAATATTTTATTATTGAATTCTGCATTTCTCTTAAGGTGAAATTATTGAAAGACAAAAGAAATTTCTTTGCAGTATTACTCAATCAGAGAGAGGGGGAGTAATAGAAGAAATTGCTATAACCTCTTGACCATGCACATTTACTACACGTAAATATTTTATTCAGGTGTTTGTTTGATTTAAGAGTTCTACTGAGGACCAAACTCTTCTCTCACAGTTCTGCTCAGCTAGTATAACTCTATTGCCAGCCTTAAGATGGGTTTGCTACAACAGGAGGAACTCATCTTGAATCTGTCATTCTTGAACTGGAATATTGTGGTGTTTAGGGTCTTTGGATTGATGTTGGGTATGTTGCTACCATGCTCAGCACCTGATACTTGACCTTTCCATCAGTTTTGTCCCAGTCAAAAAAGTAAATTGTTGACTTTAAATTGTTGCTATGTAATGGCCTTGAAAATAATGCTGGAAGTTAAAAAATGTTTCTCAGTTGAGTGAATAATGAGAAAAAAAAAAAAAAAAAAAAAAGAAAGGAAAGATTTAAGCAGATAAAACGTCAGGGATACTAGCAGCAAATGTTATGCAAACAATAGAAAGACTGTGTTTTATGTGTTCATATATGGGGAAAAAGTCATCACTAATAGGAACAGTCTCTCAAAAGTCTCTTGTATCTTTTCAGAAGCCTTATTTTAAACTATAAAATTCAGTCAAGAGGAGGGAAGGCAGACTCCAAAAACCTTCCTTTAAAGCTGATTGAGCCAGAATACAGATAGGATGCAGACATTAAGATAGAACTCAATCTTCCAGAAAAAATGCAAAGAAAATACTTCGCATGTAATTTTTTTTTTGAGACATTGCTTTCACGCATACAAAAAATTCCACATCCTAGGTTCTTTTTTTTTTTCTTTTCCCCAGGCCAATTTTGCAAATATCTATGAAAACTTGTTTGCAGACAAATGAGCTGTTAGGCTGTTGAGCACAAGTAGGTGTCTTAATCGGATTTTTTGGGCAGTGAGTTAGAATTTTCTGTTTAATATCAAGCAATGCCCTATGTTTTCATGTGGAGATGAGCTAAGAGTTTTCTACAATAATACTGCCAATATTATTTTAACAGTATTTTTGCAGATTGGAGGGAATGAAGGTGGTCTTTACATCACAAATCCTGTTATATAGCTTCTAGTTGTCTTGGCTGAAAAAAGCTCTCTTGCATTAGATAGTAATGTAATATATCTGTAATCACTCTTGTAGATGCCATAGATTACTCCTCCCACCTGTCACTGCCAGTTCAGGTGTCCTACAGGTTCTGTGTAGCTCTTTCCTTTAGCCCTCTTGGGCTCCCCTGAGGTACTCAGATGTTTCTGGAAATTACTTCCTTAGGCTGGTACAAGTTTTGACCTAGGAGAAAGTGTCCCAGAATATGACATCTAAGAGCTGCAGGGGGTCAGGGTGGGATGGCTGAATTGCAAGAATTTCTCCCATTCTTTTTATTTTAGACTCTCCTACTCTGGGTGATGCATTTACTTAACAACTTAGTTTTTCTGGCGACTGTCTTTGACACTAGGAATTATGATTTTTCCAGGGATCCTAGGTATGTAAGTCTGGGTGACAGATTCCATTAAATGATAGAAGATCTAAAAGATCTTGGTTGTGTTCTAAAAGATTTGTTGATGCTAACTCAGCTGAGATAGGGATGATAGATCTACTCCTTGAAGGGACTAACTGTTAGACTTTTAAGAAATATGATGCTCTGCACTTCAGTATGACAATACTTGCTGGAATGTTTTAAATCACACGCAAATATGCATGTGATTTCTAGAGTAATTAAGCTTTTATGTCAAAAGCTAAGATCTAATCTTAAACAAGTGGAAGGAAATAAGAGATCTATGCCATCAATTAAGATTTTTGTTGTTCGAAATCTAAATATAAATTTACATGAAAATACTTGAAACATCAGTGGGATAACAGCTGAAATACTGTTTATGAGCAGAGGAGTTATGTTTTTTCGCCTTTGTCTTCCAAAATTAAACCATGAATTACACAAAACCACGTTAAAATATTTTTAGCATGATTTGTTGTAAAAACCCACAAGGCCATGTCTGAAGGCAACAACTGCTGTCTGCAGCCACAGTAACGGTTCCTAATAGCAAAGTCCTGGAATTTAGGAATGCTTCAGAATGATTTGGCTATGGTGGTGTGGTACAAAACACGAGGTCTGTTGGTTGATGGGGTTTGGGAGATTTTTTGTACACTACTATTTACAGGAATTAAGTACTTCATGGTGAAAGGATTTTTTTCCCTTTGCAGGACTCTCTTAGCAAGTTGACTGGATCAAAACACAAGAAAATAAAATATGGAACCTCAGGATTCATAAATTCATAAATTCAAGCTGAAAATTGTCTAATTCACACAATAAAGAGGTATGGAGTACGAAGACATATATTTTTACAAAAACATCTTAAGATCGAGACTAGTAATGTGGGCTTAGCTTCAATACAAATATTTCTACACTCTTTTTTATGCTGAGGATTTTAAATGTCTGCTTCCTACAGTCTCTCAGCTTCCCACCCATTTCTCTTTCTGCTTTCTGAAAGATGAGACATTTTAGGAGCCTTACATTAGATCTCTGTATTGGAAAGGATTGATGTGGTGAAACCAGTAAATTTTAAGCGCAATTTAAATATTTACACAAAGCACCATCTTTATCTTATTTTAAGCAAGATTCTTTTAAGATAAAATCAAATTCTGTCAGATGAATTTAAATTCTGTATCATGTAGATCTAATGCACTTGAACGGGAGTCCAAAAGGGAAAACAAAAACCAGTTTTGTTAGAGAAGTACCATCTTTATATTTGGAAGAAATTATATGAGATTTTCACTTCAAGTGTAGTTTTCTTATTAACTACAGGCTTTTAAACTATGTTCTTGACTTGTGGAGCAGATATAACTTTTCACTGACTTTTTATGTCTAAAATTTTATTGGGAATAATTTTGGTTCTAATTTTTATTGGCTTTGAGAAGCATTGAAAAAATTTGGATGACATTTTTTCTTTTGTAGATGTATTTTGGAGCAGAAACATTTTTTTAAAACATTAAAACTTTGATATAAAGGAATTTCCCTTGTGTGGTACTGACACATTAAGGCAAAATGCAGGTAAATAATGACAGACTCATCTGTCCATGCTTAATGTTTCAGACCAAACTATTGCTAGCACAATGAAAATCTACTCTCTCTACAGCCTGATGCTTGGTTGACCATTGCTATCATCATAAAATGCATTGACCCAAAATTCTGACCCCTTACAGCAAAATGGGGCATGAGTTCCTTTTCCTCTCAAGAATTGTTCTGAAGTGGGGAAAAGGAAATGAGGAGCAGGAGGAACTTGTCTGGTTTGTGGCTGAGCAAAATACAGGCACAATGCATTATTGTATCTAATTTTCCTGTATAGAAAATTAAAGCTAAAAAGGCTGTAGAGTTGAGTGAAAACATAGAGAAAGGATAGCAAGAAGTATGCCTTTATAAATGGTCATGAAATTATCTTCTTCTTCTCAAGGCAAATTAAGTAATATTAATACTGCAATGATGTAGGGAACTGAGTTATCATCTTTACACAATTGTGAACTATGTAAACATAGTTACACCTCCATATCAAAAGTCTCAGCACTATACACCATTTTTGTAATGAAAAAACATGACAATGAATGGTGTCTCTGTGTAACATTAATTTTAGGTAAACCTCAAGCAGGTTTCATCAATGGAGTTTTAGCTTGATTTCTAGTTTGTGTTGTGAACTGAAGTCTTTTATGTAGTCACAGTCATGTTGTCTTTTACCTGGGCATTATGAAACTCTTGTTTTCTATCCTTCCTTCTTCTTCTTCCTTTTGTTTTGTTTATTTTTTTGGTTTTTTTTGTTGTTTTTGTTTTGGTTTTTTTTGTTTGTTTATTTTGTTTTGTTTTGTTTTGTTTTGCATTGTTTTAGTTCAAAGAAATTTATTTACACATGATGTACTGGATCTTCTTTCACTTTTTTTTTTTGAAATTGCTATTTGTTGACAGGTTGTGCTCCATCTTTGATATTCTGCCTGGATCTAGTGCTATACCTTATTTAACTTACTATGAAAGTATTTTTTTAAAAAATACTGATATGGAAATATGCTGAAAATGATCAAATGCTCCCTCTAACCTGGAAAAGCTGAGAGATTGAAAAGCTGAAGGTAGCCGAAGATAGTGTTAAGTTAAAATATTGCTGGGATACATATTTCACTTAGGCTTGCTTGCTGTATGCTGGCCAACCTTGATTAAGTGTCAAGAATATTGAGTAATCTGGATCCTGGAGAGAATGTTTTAACAGGGTGAAACAGCCATCTGAAAGCTGATTTGCCCTTGATGTAAAATTTATTGCATCTATATGCTAATGACCTTATTTCTGCATCTTCAGCCATAACGCAACTTTATACTCTCATTGAATTCCACCAACTAAAATCATGTTGTTTCAAATTAGAAGTACCCCAGAAAGGGAGAATTTGGGTATGAAAATAATGGCATTGGTAATTTAGAGGATGATAGTTTTCTTTTTTTTTTTTCCACTGTGTCCCACTCCAGTGACAAGAATAATGATGCAGCTTGACAATAGATGAAGTCAGATACCACGTATGTCCTTTTGCATCTACTGGTGTCTTAACAGTAAAGAAAGTTAACTTAAAGGTGATGAAAGAATTTTGGTTTGTAACTTGGAAAGAAACTTTTTAAGTGATGACAAACTCAATGGCAAGGGATCTTATGCTTGGCACAGAAAGTGTTTTCATTTTTTACTAATGAGTTAGTGAGATGAAACTGTGATGTATGTATTTTCTAGGAATGAAATGCATTTTGACTAATAAGAGGAAAAGGTTGTTTAAATACTTGGAGTGTATAAGTTATTTTATAAGGATAGTTCTTTAAGCATTAGAATTTTTTAAAGTGTGCTTGTTGAATGCTGGTGTAATTTAATGTCACTTTGGTGTAAATACTAATAAAAAACCTCATAAGTTAATGTAATGTAGTATCATTGCAGGGGATGTGCACTATCTATACCTAATTAAATGATATGTAAATAAGACATTTTAAAGATAAAAAGACTATTAAAAAATTACTTGTTTAACTTCTTTCTCGAGGTGTTATCAGAAGAACTGACATTCACCTTGTTTCTGTCTTGCAGAATGGCGAGAGTGAGAATGCTTGCCTAACTTCAGAATTAATTATGATTCTAGTAATAAAGATAGCTCATTTATTGGTTTTTGATGGACTTTTCACTTGCGGATTTTTTACCAACTTTAAATTTAAGTTTGGACTTTCAGGGGACAGCCCTAAGAAATCAACATCTTAGTAAAACATTAGCAATTAGGTTTCATGTACTCTTACAGTAACAGTTTTTCTGATAAATTTGTAGTCAAATGATAAGTTTAGATAAATAGAAAATTTTATTAGCCACTCAGCTGAGATGTAATTTTTACCAAACTAGTATATTTTCCTTTTATAATAATTTATCTTTTTTTATTACCTGCAACATTTCCAAGTAGTCTCTAGCTCCATTTAATAGGTTATGAATAATTATTTTGAAGCTATATACCCAGAATTTTGATAACTTCTTCCAATGTTGACACAATTAATTTCTACTTCAATAATTAAAACACATTTTAACTCTATACATAGACTAGACTAGAATAGAATAAAATAGAACAAAATAGAGTAAAAACATCTAAATTTTGAAGGGACCCATAATGATCATTAAATTTAACACAGAAATATTTCTACCAGCCTTTATTTTAGCTTCTATATTTCCTAAGGAACTATTAGCCAAATTCAATATCTCTTTAAGACCTGACATCTGTAGTTTTAGATAACTTTTTTATTATTATATTTTTTCATGATATTTTAAAGGCAGGTTTAATAATGTGCTGGGTTTGTTTCCTCTATGTGTTTTAATGTTGGTAAAGGTAGAAGATGCCACAATGGAAGATTTCATTTCAGTGGTTTTAAAAGGAATGAGTTCTGAAGAGGAAAACTATATGCCAGAATTTTGGGTTTTTTTAGAAACTGATTCACAGCATCCAAAATAAATACATTGAATTATTGGCTGTAGCTAAATCATGACTCTGGATATATGTGTGCATATATGGGTGTGTGAGTGTGCACCTACAGAGGAAGTCCTGAGAGGGGAGAAAAAAAAATTGAGTACAAATTTAAAATAGGTTATTTTCCTGAGCTAATTTTTAATAGCTTTAACTCAAATTCTAAGTGAACTATAGTTTTCAGCCCTTATATGCCCTGAAGCACAAATACTTTTGTATTTTAAGATGATTTCTAAATTATATACTTTAAGAAAAATTAATATCATTATAGATCTTCTTTTGTAATCTATAATTATTTTAAACTGAGAAATCCAGAACTCGTTTCTATATTTTAAATGTTATCAGCTAGTACCTCTAAAAGGTTGGTAATTTGGGTTTTTCATCTCAGTTTGAGCCCGCAAATAGTCCAAACAATATTTTTTTTTCTCTTTTAATATTAAATTGTTACAGCAATAATAAACATGCGCATTGCCAAATCAGTATATAAGAATGACATGGATATTCTGGAGCCAGATTTGCTTTCAATATTGTTTAAAGGTTTATATATTAACATGCCTTATGATTGATGCCTGTGTGCTCAACAAGTATTTATTCTAATTTTTGGGTTATTTCTTCATATTACTTTTATTTTTCCCTCACAAAACAAATAATTTAAAATTTATACCTATATTTTCTTCCTGACAGATGCACTTTTAAAAGGAATAAGAAGACTTAGTGGAATCAATTTTAGTCAGGCAAATATAGCTGCTTTGACAGCTGAATCCACTATTTGCATTAGTTTTCCTCTAAATGAATGTAGAAATCCTTCAGTAAGAAAAAAAAAAATCTGCTTTCTTGTTTGTATTCCCAAATTTCCAAACCAGAAAAGAAAAAAAAAAAAAAAGAAAAAAATTTATGAATTCACAGGAAAAAACAAAACAAAACAAAACAACAAAAAAAGGCAAAAAGCAGCAAAACAAAACAAAAAAGTGTTTTTAAACCTGAGAATAGCTTCTTCCTACAAAATTGAAAAAGCCAACATAATTTAATTGAAAATAAAAACTTGGGGTTTTTTAAGTGGTTTTGATGGTCAATACCTTAAGAGTTACAAGATAGAGAGAATAATCAACTTTGATCCATCTTTCGCTATGTGTGGTAGGTTTGACTGAAGCAGTCAGTATTCTTCACAGTAGCTGTTATGGGACCATGTTTTGGATTTGGGCTGAAAATAGTATTGACAATTCTGGGATGTTTTACATATTGCTGAGTAGTGCTGACACAGAGACAAGGCTGTTTTTCTCTTCTCCTACTGCCCTGACAGTGAGAAGGCTGGGGGTGCACAAGAGGCTGGGAGGGGCCACAGCCTGGACAGCTGACCCCAGTTGATCAAAGGGACATCCCAGACTGTAGGGTTTCATGTCTGGCACTGAAAGCTGGGTGAAGAAGAAAGAAGCAGGGGACATTTGGAATGATGGCATTTGTCTTCTCAAGACTCTACTACATGTAACTGAGCCCTGCTCTCTGAGATGGCTGAACGCCTGCCCACCCATAGGAAGTAGTGAATTCATTCCTTGCTTTGCTTTACTTGTGTGTGTGCCTTTTTGCTCTACCATTAAACTGTCATTATCTCATCTTAAGAGTTTTCTCACTTTTACAAATCTCTCCTCCATTGCTTAGGTGGGGGGAGTGAGGTAGATCATTTACCAGGTGGGGGTAGACCATGACACTATGCCACATATAGTGATGGTTATGACATGTTCATCTCTCTTTGGATTCCTTATATATTTATGGAGTTTTCAGTTTTTCATGTTTCTCACATTACAAGTTAAATAGAAAAGAATAACCAATCCATAGATTTTTTTTTTTAGAAAAATAAATAAGTCCCAAACTTTTAATTCATATCACTTTGAGAAAAAGCAATGATGAGGCTTCATAAACATTGTGTTGTAAGAAAGTAAGAAAGAGAAGAATAAGGAAAAGCAAAAGTTGAGATCCACCTCCTTTCAAATGTTTTATGACTCAGTGACTGATGTGAAGGATTTAATAATGAGTAAAATTGTCCAGCATATCATTGTAAGTCAGAAAAGATCTAACTGATATTTTCTTAAAAGGGAATAGGAGTCTTTCTTTGTCACATGCAGGAAAAGTTATGTCCCTCTCAACTGCAAAGTTCAAAACAGGTGCTTCACAAATTTATCATCACTAGTGAAAGCATATTCCTGAACTTGATGCTGACTAAGAACATTGCCATCTGAAGGCAGCACATAAAAATATATGAATGAATTTAAAGAAAATGTAAATAATAAACAGTAAAGAGCTTTTTCCTTTATCCCCCTTCTTGCCCTTTGTCTTCAATAATTGATAGCTGATTGCAGTATTATTGACCAAGGATTTTCAGAGAGGTAGCCGGGGGAAAAAAAAAAAAAAACTAGACCGGTTGCATTTATTCTCCACACTGCATCTGGTACCTCAAAACTTTGTTTGATTTAAACATCTCTGATTTTGTAACATATGAACATCCTGGAAATTTTGGTTAGTTCTGCAATCTTTGTAACAGAGATCATTCCATGCATTATTAAAGGATCTTGGTCAAGGACTGCCTAATATATTGTACAGTTCATGCCTGTACTAACACTGAGACTATAGGCAACACTAGATGAAATGCATCGCATTAATTTGTAAAAGTAATCTACTGTCTCACTCTCCTAAGATTTGACTCTCCAAAGCATCACTCTAAGCAAATTATTTATGTCATTCAGATTAATGTTATTGGATGCAAACTACGAAATATGCATCTTAGAATACTAGGGAAAAAATCATTATTTATGCATTACTTTAGATCATTACTTCAGCACTGTGCCAATATGTTTGGAGTGCTGCTGTCTATCAATAATTCGCCCCACTATGTAAATAAAAGATTTGACACTGAGTAAAATGAAATTCTCTTTAAGGAAGTTAAAACAGTAAAGCTATAACCATTTAAAATATGGGTGCACTGAAAGACATTAATTCTTTAATATTGTGAGAAAACAAAATATACATTCTATGTTTATGGCTGAGATTTCAAAACTTCACAGAATAGTTGTTTTTGGAAGGGTACTACTGGAAGTCATCTCTAACCTCCCAACTCAATCAGGGCAGCTTAGAACTGGGCACCCAGGACCATTTCCAAAGAAATTTTGAATATCCACACATATTTCATGGATTTCAGAGATTCCACAGCTTCTTTGGACAACCTGTGCCAGTAATCCGTCACCCTCACAATGTTTCCTGACATTCAGATGGAGTGTCCTCTGTTTCAGTTTGTGCTCATTGCCTCTGGTCCTGTCATTGGAAACCACTGAAAAGAGCCTGGCTCCACCTTTGTTTCACACTCTTTGCAGGTATTTATGGACATTGATAAAGTCTCCCTGTGAACATTCTGCTCTCCATGCTGAACAGGCCCAACCACCTCAATCTTTTGTCATATCTGAGATGCTTCAGTCCCTTTATCATTTTTGTGGACTGTCTTTAGTATGTCTACATCTCTCTTTTACTGAGGCAACCCAGGATTGGACAGGTTGTGTGCCTGTCCAATATGCCAGGTGTGGCCTCATCAGGGCTGAAAGGACAGGCAGGATCACTCTTCTTGACCTGAGGGCAGCACTCCTGCTGCAGTCTGGAACAACAGACTTCCTATTGCAAGAGCACACTTCTGGCTCCTGTTCAACTTAGTCCAAAAGGACACCCAGGTACTGCTTTCCAGTTGTAGGAAAGCAGTAGGGTAGGGGTAGCCCTACCCCTGGGTAGGCCCCAGCATTTTCTCAAGCCTTTTTCACATTCCCTGTAATCAGGTTCCCCATCTTGTGGAGCAATGGGTCCGCATTTTTCCCTAATCCTCCTTCTGCCACCTAAGCATTCACAGAAATCCCTCTTGGTTTTTTGACACTGCTGTGCAGCAAATTCCATGTAGGTTTTAGTTTTCCTAATTCATCTCTGGAATCTCAATCAGTATTTTCGTATTTCTCCTAATACAATCATGGCTCCTTTCTTCCACACCCTGTGTGCATCCTTTAAGTTTGGCCAGGAACTCGTTGTTCATTGACACAGATATTCTGCTGGTTTTTAGCCTGACTTCTTATTTTTTAGGATGGACCACCCTTAAGCATGGAATGGGTGATTCTTGAACATTAATCACCTTTCTTGGGCCTTTTTTCCCTGCAGGATCTTATCTCATGGGAGTCTTACAAACAGACCTTTGAAGAGGAGGAAATTATCTTGTGTGCACTCCAGAAAACTCCTGGTTTGCCTATGCACCAGTGTGCTGTCACTCCCATAGATCTTGGGGTGGTTGGCACCCCCCAAGAGGACCATGACCTGTGAATGTAAACCAGAGGGCCTGATCCACTTGTCGTTCCTGGTCAGCAGGCCTGCAGCAGGTAGCTATTACTACATCAACTTTGTCTGTACTCACCCAAGAGTTACAAGCTGCTTTACATTAATATTTCATGATATATAAATTTTCAAAAGAGTTTACAGATCTGTTTTGATATGTCTGTTGAATATTTCACCCTAAGTGTTTATATGTAGACCAAAAAAAATCCCCAACAAGCTGAATGGCAGATTATAGACAATAAGTCACATCACTGCAGGAAAATGAAAAGTAAAGACCGAGTTCCTCATTGTATAATAACACAGTATCAGACTACTGCTATGGTAGTGCAGAAAACCCCTACATTTTTTTGGACCACACTCTTCAATGTTAAAGTAAATAATTATTAACATTGATTATTCATTTAGGACCACAACAGTCCAATATCCTACAGACTAGTTGACAAGGCATTTAGAGAGTCAGAGTAAAATTTCAAATCTAGTGAAATGTGGAGGTAGGACCTTCATGCTGACATTGAGACGAGATGCAAAAAACTGATTCTTTAAACAATGAATTGGAAGGTGACAAAAGTAATTCTGTTCTTTTATCTTGACAAATATTTGTCATAGAAAAAAAGTCATTAAAAAGAGAGAAGTGTCCTTCTTTCCCATATAAAGTGCATAACAAGATAAGTACCTGGGATAGTTTTTACTAGGGTTTTGTTAAGCAGGAGTAGTTTTAAAATATAATTGCCCATTATAAATTTGGTAACTAAATGGAAAATGCAGGATTATTTATATTTTATAAAACCTGAGATTATAGTTTTTGTTATTCATCCTCGTAAGGGAGTTAAAATCTCCTCTGTAACTTTATTAGTGTCTCTGTGATCAGCAGTTTTGTTTTGAAGTCCTTGGCTATGTATAGGCCACTAAAGACTATGGTCCAAAGCTTGACACATTGATCAAGCTCTTCCTAAAATGGATTGGCCTTATCTTTTTGTCCTAAGTGTTCTGAGTCTAATGGGATTTCCCTATCTCCTGGCTGTTTACGCTATTTCATTGGCTCTGCATGTCTGCAATAAAAATAAATAAATAAATAAAAGGTTGCACTGTTTCCCTCAACAGTGTCAGGATGAAACTGGACGTGTATGTGCTACATGCCCTTGGATGCACATGAAAGAACATTGGAGGAATGAGGCTGCAGAGATTGTTTTCTGAAAGAGCATCAGATCAGTGCAGATGCCGCAGCTCACCAAACGGTGGCATGGTTTTCAGCTCACTCCCCTTGGAGAGGTTTAGAAAACAAACTACTCCATGAAAATGTATAATATCTTAATGAATATAAGTAGACAAAGACCCAAACAGATTTACTCAGTGAGTTTACAGCAAGGAGTGTGGATTTCAGAAGCCAAGGTTATTTCATAGCTCTTTTACTTAACAGCACAGATATACCTGCTGAAGCCCAGGCAACATGACCCCAGGAATAGGCCACAGCAAGGGTAGAGGATATACCTAACTTTATAATTTCTATCCAGCTTGCTTCTGAACCAGAATTTCTGGGTCAAATGTTAATTTGCATATAAATAACTCCTTCTAGGCAGAGGGGAACAGCATTGCTGCCATCTTCTAGATTAAGTACTTACTACCTTTGTTTTGGAAGACATTGATTTTGAACTTATTGGTTGTTGTTCAGGCAGTCATTCTACCTTAATTGTCAAAGAACATAATGATATTTACTCCTTCCTGAAGTCATTTGAAAAAGACAATAAATAAGTATTTATCAGGATGCTAACAGGCTGAATATTTTTATCTGAAGATTTTACGAAATCTTATAAGCCAAAATGATGATTGACCACCTGGATATGAATAAGTTCATGAAGTTACTATTGATGAGTACTTTAATGTGCTTAAACAGATATAGGCATATATAAGCAATGATGGACAGAAGTCTGGGAGATATTAGTGCATACAGTGTAAAATATCTCTAGTCTATTTATTAACTACTTATCTCAGACCAAAAACACAGAATTTATTTGTTTGTTTGTTTGATGGGTTGATTTTGGTTGTTGGGTTTTATCTGGGGAGGGAGTTTGATGTGTGTGTGCATGGACAGTAATTGTCTGTGGATTTAAAACAGAAATATCATATTTGATTGATTTTAGTGGTGTTTCACCATTATAAAATATTATTCACCAAATTCATTAGGGACTGTTCAGAATTTAGCTCTTCTGAAAATGAGTGTTACTCAGTAAATTTTCTGGATATAAAAATATAAGTTTAGACTTTACAGACTGAGATTCAGCCCATCTGAAAATCACCTACCTTCCCACAGCTAGTTTCCTTCTAGTTAGACACCTTTGAAGGCCTAAGATCACAGAAAGAATCATTGGTCAAGGGTTGTATAAAAGTCTTGTCAGTATTATTTTTTAAGAGTAAAGCACTGCAGGGAAGAAAACGTGATGAATTTTAATGTTTCTTCAAATATTGCAAAATCTTCCATGTGGAACTAAGTACAGAACAAAGAACAAAGTAATTAAAGAATCTATGTGTACTGTAACAAGGGATCAAATTTTATGCCATGGCAATGACTATATACTCTGCTACATGTTGGTGAGAAAATGGAAAGAAGTCTCCAATGTTGATTTTTATCTCTTCAGACACGTCTGGAAAAGGCTAAGTGCCATTATAGGCCAAGTCAATTTCACATAACTTTATGCTGGTGCAGACATCTATATGATAAGAACATTTTCCTAACTCTATATTCCCATGTAGAGATTTGGATGATTCCAAAATTCAATTCACACATGAGATGGATTTTTCTAGACACTAGCAAATATTTGGAAAAAAGTTTGTCTCAACTCTTCCTGTCCATGAGAAAAATTTCTGTCACAAAGTATATTTAAATTTTTATTTAAACAGAAATAATAAGTGGCTATGGCTGCAGTTTCAACTGCTTAGAGAGCTACCTTGGGACCTGAAAAATTTGAGTGTTGTATTGTTTTCTTCTGGTAGGTTTCTTTTACTATGATCAATCTACTTTACATCCCTGTAGAATTCTGACTTCTTGTAGAGGTCATTGTTTCTTATTCCCTAATAATTCTACTAGGAATGTACAAACTTAATATATTTCTACCATTTACTGAGTTTGCCAAATCACAAGGAACAAACACATGTTTTATGAACTCTCAGGTGGGTTACAATGTAAAGAAATGAAAAAAAAAAAAATAAAGTGATATTTGTAGAGTCAGCTAGCAGCAAAAAAGAAGGGGGGAAGCATTAAAAATGCCTTGTTTGGTTTTTTATGGTGACTCTCCTAGGAATAAATTGACTATGATATTGGGTTTTTTTACAGCTTGTGAAGTTATAGTCCTGACTGATGCTAAAGGTACTTTTGCCCAAAGGTATGAATTAAAAAAACTGCAATCAAAGAGAAAAATAGAGGATGTTACATTTCATATTACATTTCTATTTCCATACTGTATAGCGAGACTTATTTAAATATGATATTGATTGACAGATGTAGACAAAATTAAGTCATTGCTAGCTTCCAAATATTATCTCATTTAAAAACACATAACTATTTTAGGACAGAGCAATGTTGCTTAAATTGTCTCCTTTTGCTCAGAGGAATGTCAGATGTTAATTTTTCTGAAAATTAGTCAAGAACAAGAGTATGGAGCTAAGTTATTGTTATTTAAGTATGGGGTTGAAATAATTATTATTTCCACTATATATGACCTTTCAAAAGTACCACAACACCAATCTTTGTTTAATGATCAATTTTAAAGTTTTGGGTTTTGGGTTTTTTTTGTTTGTTTTTTATATTAAATACTGAAAACTTGGAATAGATCTAGTTGTTTCTTTCAATTCCATCAAGTCTCATCTCTCAGACACACTTTTAAATCAAACCACAAAATAAGAACCCAGAACCTGGGCATGACTGAAGGCCACAGCTTCTCTAGATGGTTTCTTTGAAGGCCCTAGAGGTACACTAGGGCACCAGTGTGCAATTAGCTGGGTAGTTTACCATGAGGCACCCAAACACAGACTGCCTTCAGCTTTTGTGTGGGAAAGATCAGAGTGGATTATGCGAAATGCTAGGTTTATGATTTCTTGGGTCTTTGGTTCCTTAAGTACCAGGAAAACTGAACATAAGAAAGCTAAGGACCCATAAGGACATGAGTGTTCAGTAGAAATGATGACCTCCACAGTATTTCTAGTAGGTTAGAAATAAAAACTAGCTTGTGTCTAGATTTATGTTCAGGGTGGTAAAGTATTAGAGGCAGTGTTACTGTGAGCATCCAGAGTTTCACAGGATAAGTTTATATTATCAAATAAAGTAGCTTATTCTCCAGTATTAAGGACTGCTGGCACATCACAGCCCCAGAATACATACAATACATAGTATATACCAAGTATGTACTATATATTGTATATATACAATATATAAAAAAGAAAAAAAAAAAAAAAGCCACAGAGTATGTGGCTTTTTCTACCCTGCCTCCTGAGAACTATCAAAGGTCTAAATATTACCTGGAAGAGCGCTAGTTCACAGAAGTCAAAACAATGCCAGAGGCTAGTGCTCTCTATTAAAGAGTGAAGAAAATGTCCTGGGTTTAAATCTGTGTCCCAGTTCTATTTGTTTTACTGATAATAACAGAGGCATTAGGTCCAAATTTGAAGAGTTTGTGGATTTTGGTAAATCACAGTTGACATGAACTAAGTTCTGATTTATTAAAACAATAGCAAAAATTGTACCTTAACACAGCTTCTGGGAAATAAATCAAAAAAGTGGGAGGCAGGATATCTTTTATGAACTCTCAACTCTTTCAGTCAGTCTTTTTTTTTTTTTCTTATTTCCTTGATAACATGATCTGAACTTCTTTTATTTTTCTTTTTGTTATTTTTTTTATTTCTCTTTTTTTTTCTTTTTTTTAATGAATCAGGGATTTATTCCCCTAAATAAGGGCTGGTCTGCTATTAAATTATTTTTTACAAGTGAAACAGTCATCCTTTGATGAAAATTAGACATATTTTCTTTGCAGTACTTTGTTAATATTTGTTTTGCCGGTAGACAAAACAACACAGTCTCTGTGTCAGAGACTGACACAGACCCCAAATGTGATTTACTAAAAGGTACCATTTCAATGAATCACAGAAGGATAAGCTAAGCAATGCACATAATCATCACTATGAAAGAATGCCTTTAGTGATTAGGAAAGATACATTGCCAGTTACCCCAATAAAGATCCAAGTCCGACAAACATCAGGTGTGGAGCAGTCACAGTGAAGGACTGGGAAGCCATGGCTGGTAACTGGGAACTGTACATCACCAGCTGTACATCACTGTACATCACCAGTTTCCCCAATACTTTACCATCATCCAAGTCGAAGCAACATCAGCCATGGGGAGAAGCTGTCACAGTGAAGAACTGGAGATCCATGCACAGTGCCTGGGAAATCCAGGGGTGCATCCACCTTTGCATGTCGTGAGGCTTCCCCACTTTGCTGTGACAGTAGCTCAGCTTTTATACTGTAAAACAAACAAGCTGACATAATTTCTAATTTTATTCTTTTGTTGGATTTCTCCCAAAGCCTGGCCAGGGCTCAATGAGGAACCAAGGGGGTTGTCTTTGATCCTATACCGTGCTGATAAGGTCGGGAGTGGCCTTATCTAATTCCTAGATGCAGAAAGGTAGACACATGTTTTGCCTGTAAATTAACACATACAACAATACTGTGTTAATGAGTGAATATATATATAACATTTGATTGAAATGTTTATCTACAGGGCAAATTTGGTTCAGGCCTTAGTACTAAACCTTAATTTAAGCATAAATGTTGAGTACTGTATCCAGCTCTGGAGTCCCCAGCACAGGAAGGGCATGAGCCTGCTGGATCGAGTACAAAGTGGGGCCACCAACTTGACCAGAAGGATGGAGCACCTCTCCTGTGAGGAAAGGCTCAGAGAAAAGGGTTTGTTCAGCCTGGAAAAGAGAAGGCTTCTGGGTGACCTACTTGTGGCCTTCCAGTACCTGAAAGGAGCCTACAAGAAAGATGGAGAGAGAATATTTACAAGGGCATGTAGTGACAGGACAAGGGGGAATGGCTTCAAACTGAAAATCAGTAGATTTAAATTAGTTATTAGGAAGAAATTCTTTACTGTAAAGGTGCTGAGGCACTGGGACAGGTTCCCCAAAAATTTTGTGGATACCCCATCCCTGGAAATGTTTCAGGCCAGACTGGATGGGGGTCTGAGCAATCTGGTATACCGGAAAATGTCCCTGCCCATAGCAGGGGGTTGACACTAAATGATCTGGGTGCCTTCCAACCTAAATCATTTTATGATTCTATGATAATAATTAGATAGAGATTTTTTGACATGTATTCCCTCTTCTAAAATTTTGATTCTAGAAAATATCTAACATGGATGGACACATCTGCATGGGAATATGGCTCTGATAAAATCAAATCTTTTTTATAGCATGCTGCCTTCTTTCTATAATCTATGATAACACAAAAAAACTCCCAGGTTTTTAATCTTTTATATTTCTTCCTTGCCTTGCTTTTTTCCACTAAAGAAGTGTTTTAATATATTAGAGAAAGAAAATAATAATAAAAAAAAATATTCCCACTACAATTAAAATTCTCATGAGAGGGAAATGGATGACAGACCTGCCCATACCCACATTATTTGAGATATTGTAAGTCTTTATTTTTAGGGCTTTCTATAAAATTTAGCCAAAAATTTAAGACTTTTTTCACATCTATCTTATACTATTTTCAGTTGTTTGGATTTGTGTTTTTACAGACAGGCAAGGATAAATTTCAGAATGAGTCTAGAGAAAAAAAATGCATTGTTTTCTTTGTGTTAATCATATAGTCATTTGGCAAAAAGTCATAGCTTGTACATACCTTGGAGAGATAATTTTAAATTTGGCAGCATGCTGGCCCTCATATCTGGAATAGCCCTTTTGACATCTCTTGGAAAGCTCTCTGGAATTCAACTAAGCTGCAAAACTCAGAAAACTATGGGTTGCATGTGTTCAGGAGGGGATTGGTCAGTATTACTAAACTAGCACGTATTTTAATAAGCAAAATAAAATCTGGGCTTTTCCTGGGAGTAGAAGAAAGTCTTTTAAAATGATGAAGCTGTAGATGTAAGCAGCAAACAGACTTACAGCTGCTAGCAAGACAAAGCATTCAGCTTCTCACTGGTGGCTGAAACCAATGAGCAGTTCAGCCTTTGCCTGCTATAGCTGTTAATTGGCTGCTGCTATAGTCAGAGAGATGCCTGTAAGTCTGAGTTAGTGCCTACAGTGTAAAACTGACTGATTTTTTGTTTCCTTGATCTAATGCATGTGGATGATTGCTCTTGATTTTACTCAGTAAGCAAGGGGAGACGTCTACAGTAGACTCTTTATGTTTCAAATCTCACCCTGTTCAGCTTCCAGAATGAAGTAGGCTTTTGTGTGTGTGTGTGTGTGTGTGTGTGTGTGTGTGTGTGTGTATGTGTGTGTGTGTGTATGTGTGTGTGTATGTGTGTGTGTTAACTCAAAATTGATGGTACATTTACAGCTTCACAAGAATAATGTATATCAATATTCTTTTAAAAATCTTAAAGAAATATTGTTAGATCTAGTCTCAGAGGGAAAAAAAAATGATGATTTATAAAGTTTTGTATAAAGGGAGGAAATCATATTACTCCATTCAATATTTTAGGTATCTGAAGCTAGAAGTTCTCTGAAGACTTCAGGGTGGTGGATCATTGTTTCAGAACCTAAAGGTTTGGCAAAATTGAAATTCATGGAGAAAGAAATCCTAGTTAGTGATCCAAATTATAAAGGACGTTTGTTCTCATACATATGCCATAGCACATGGCTTCTCATAAAATGGAACTTTTAAACTTTTTCAATATAGATTATGACAGCAAGAATTTATGATTCAAGGACAAACATGTGTTCATGTCATTATTTATCACAGAAGATTATAATACTTGGCACTTTGTGTCACCTTTTGCATTTAGATTGCTAACTTATACGTGGCACTTTTACTGTACAACGTGTTGGTCGATGTGTTCTTTAATACAAAATTAAAAAAAAAAAAAGGATCAAACAGAAAACTTTATTTTCAAGTTCCAAAAAATAGTAAAAAATTAATATTGATGTGAAACTTATCTGAAGTACTTTAATTCCTGAATCTCTGGCCACTGAAAATGGAGAAAAAAATCACAGGAAAACAGATTTTCAGATATTTTTTACTATGCCAGTAGTACTTTTAAGCCAAAATCCCTGAAGAACAACTTACATCAAAATATTTTTGGCATTTCCAATTTGAGGTCCTGGAAATAGAAGAAAATAAATGTAAGTGTTTAGGCACCACAGAAAGATTTAAACAGAATGTGACACTAAAAGTAGACAAAGGTTAGAGAAGTCTCACGTGTGACTCATCTAGTTCACTGATACAAGAAAAACGACGTTTCAGAAAATTATTTTGTGGCATTCGGAAATGGGGTATGAATTGCATCTGTATTTCACACAAAAAAAGAAAAAACCCAAAAAACAACAAAACAACTAACCACTGTTTTTCTTTAATCTCATTCTGAAAGTATATTGTCTTTATATGACATATGTAGTCATATGGACTCTATTCAGATTCTTAACAGAGTGAAAGTGGATTGGCCAGGAATGTCCTGCTCATTGACTTATAATTAAATGCAACTTGTTATAGCTACTTATTGCTTTAAGAAGCATATTTGAATATAAGTTCCCAATTTCTTGAAGTACCCTCACAGCAAAATATAAAGTTTTCCTTGAATGTTTAACAGGAAAATAAATGATGGCAAAGAATAATAAATAAAATGTTCCATCATTTTAAAAAATATTTTCAAAGAAAAAAAAAAATGGATCAAACCTCCCCTGAACCCATTTTAATTCACTTTTTTTACAGGAATTGAAATTTTGCAATGGAGAGTAAGAGGTGTCTGAATTTCAGCAGCTGATAAAAATGAAGAATGTACTATTCCTTGTCTGGTCAGGTCAGCTCAAGCATTTTAAATTCAAGTTTAGAATTCACTTGGATTTTTACTAAGCATTGGGAACATTTTAGCAGTTCTAAATCAAGTCTGATTGAGAAATGCTGGGTGGTAACATCTCTCAACAGTGGAAGTGTGTCCAGGTTATCTGTTCACAGGACTGAGCCATTTAAATTATATCCCTTTGTGAACATTTAAACAGAGAGATCAGAAGAACATTAACACACATCGAGTTTCAGCAGGAAGGTGTGAGCTGAAATCTGGGGGGGATGTAGCAAACCTATAAACTTCATCCAGCTATGCAGCTGTTTCTGGAATGAACATCTATTTTCTTATATAAAAATAAGTTATATCAATAATAGTTATGCCTTTGTTGGACATTATATTTCTATAATAGCTCCACTGATGGGGTAGACAGTGCACCACCACGGAGTCATGTCTAAAATCAAAGTAGAAATGTCAATATAAAGGGTATGAATTCATGAGGTATCAATCTCATGAGGACTAGGTTAATTTCTCAAGACAATGATATAAGATGTGAGCAATTCTGGGTGTTACTCTTTTCAGCACTCCCTGACACCCATAGTACAGAAGATGATGTTTGAAGCAGTAATGAGATGATGCAAGCACAATATAAAGTAAAATCAAGCTCATCTGAATATTTCACTTTCATAGTGAATTATAATATAAATATTTAGGTATTTCCTCAGAAATGTGCAATATTTTATTCAGAGCAAATTTTATATTGTTTTAGTACAATTTCACAGAATTTCTCTAAAGAAATTTAAAGTTTGTTTAAACAAAAATTGTTAGATATTTCCAGAGCTTACATGATTATGCTGACTTCTATTTTTACAACGTTCTATCAGCAGTATTCTTACTGCTCAATCCACTCACTGTAGCTGTTCTTAGGTATTCTTGAGCTTTTTTTTTCCTTAGGTTGTTCTATTATGTAGCTGATACAAGTGTGATTTTAACATGAAATTTGTTAACCGTCTTACTTTGCAGACTAATAGATTTTCAGCATAGATGTGTAGGTTGTAATGGATTGTATTGAAGCTAGTTTTACAATGGTCACGGTCTTTCAAACTGCTGAAGGAAGACAGCAAAAATTATTTCATGCCTCTTTACAAATATCAAAACACTTAATCTAGCCATCCTTTTCCTGAACCTCTATATTTTATTCCTGTGTTCCTGTATTTCTTTCCAGAAACATAAGCATTAATATAATTTCTAGTGCAGCAGAGATTCCAGTGCTCGAGGATTCTATCATTTATGGGTGGGGTATGTGCTTAGAGCACTGATAATATTATGCTGTTCAGAGTTCTGCTGAATTCTTGGTTCCATTTCATATTTTCCCATAAATTAATTTAGCCTGTATTATCTGTTCAAAATTTGCTGCACTGCTACAACATATCAGCACACATAAAGGCAGCAGAAACAGCAAACAGCTTGCCATGGCTTGCATACTTTACAGGAAGACCTTTAAGAAAGTGCAAGTGTGTTTCAAAGTTCTGGATTTGCCTAATGACTGCACTTCTGCCTACCAATTAGCTTCCTATAGACTGAGTTTATCATTAGCACAAGACACTTTGCACATAGGTAAAGCTGGCATGAAATTCTCTGGTAGCCCATCCTTGAAGAGGTGAATGTAGCAGCAACTTGCACAGGAAGAAAGATGGTTTATCCTGAAGAGCTGCTTGCAGGCAATGTGATGAGTTTGTAGACTTGACCAGGGACACACAGGAATGTTCCAGCCCTCAGAAACCCCACAGTGCAGACTTCAGTGAGTAGTGTGGATACTTTTGAATTGTGCTAAAGGTCTGTCCCTGTACCACCCCTTCTCCCCTTTCTAATCAAGGCCACAAGAAATAGCAAATACCACAGCAGAAAGTGCCTAAAACTGCCTCATCCCATTGTTGAAATCATTGCTCAGAAGAGTATACAAACATATATTCTAGGACAATTTTTGCACATCTTAGCTGCTAAAATGCTCTTTCTCTTGATAGTCCCTCTATGTGAGTGTGTAAGACAGGATAATATGCTGATGAGGGGAAAGAGCATAACCTAGAGGTAACTTGGCAAGAAAGGAGACAGATGGCTGATCTGAAAGCATCAGAGGTTTGCTCCCAAAGTACCTCCCAAAATAGAGTTGGTTGTAAATTAGAATTGCCCTTTATAAACAAGGTGTATTGCTCTAAAATCTGGCCATCTGATTATGGGTGCAGATGGTCTGTTACTGTGGGGATTTAGAGGTGTAAAGGGATACATGACAGGTAAGTGCCCCAGGCTCATGTCTCAGTGGCCTAAGGTTATACAGGCTAGATTCAGTTGGTAATTCTTTCTGAACAAGTATTTTTTTTTTTTAATAAGATTACTAACAAAGGTGTCAATGCTGTCGCTTCTTTGAGTGTGCAAGTTATAGACACTGCTTCAGTACAGTGACCAAAAGACTTTGTCTTTTGTCATTAAGACAAAGACCATCAACTATTTTTATATGAATCACAGAGCAATCTAAGATATTCTGAAAGAGCATGTTTGCTGTAGATCTAGAATATTTAAATATTTGCAGTGAGTTATGTAGGTATATGTATATGGATCAAGTTATTCATATACTTCTGCTCACATATAGCTGTATACAGAAGTTTACAAATACATAGTGAAACACAAAGATTTATAAATACATATGTACTCCTATATAATCAACATATACATAAATATGTACATTGGCAAATGAGGGCTTACTTCTTCAGGCAGAAGTTCTGTGTGCTGTTAGAGCACTACAAAGTAAACTGACCAAACAGCTTATCATCAAAACAAAATGGATAATGACCTAGACTTATAAAAACAGTACTCATTAAGGTATATTAATAATGTATGTTTAGTTATGACACAAAAAAAACCACTCCATCAATACATGAAATGCATTTATGTTTGCTGTTTATTTAGGAACTAGCTGTCTTTGTATTAAAGAGTTGGCTTGTAGTGCAAACAATCATGTTGTTTTAGCACATTTTAGTCAGAAAATTTACAGGTCCTTCTGAGCTGTGGACATCTGGGTCCACAGATACCCTGGCACCTGGCTTAACAAGCGGGGAACAAAAAGAAAAACTGTTCCACTAAAATACTTAAGATGCCTAAACCAGTCTCTAAATAGTGTCCATTAATTTATGAGGCACATACAAAGTATATAGTGCATTTCAAAGCATTCCTTATTCTATCCTAATCCCAAATTCAGGATGAATAAGCTTAAATAAAATCACATATGACATTGTTTGCCCATTTATACATGTTTTTTTATATGCACATTATACATAGAGTTTTTGTTGGGTATTGAAGTAGTCCTGGGTTGGACCTCTAAGTAGTTGCTAAGAGTCAATGCAGGTAAATTTCAATGCAATATGTAGTATGCTGTCACATTATTGTGCCCTTATGGACTCGGGTGAGTCACTTTGTGTTACTTGATTCCCTTCTAAGTTCTAGTTTCTTATGTCTATCTAAAATTAAATAAAAAGTATAATAACAAATTAAAGGTCAAGGACTATCTCCTATGACTTTTTGTATTTCATATTGAAAATACAATATAGCAAAACGAATATTACCATGGAGAAAATTAAATTAAGTACAACTTTATTTCTGAAAAATATTTATCAATCTGCAAAACAGCCTGGTTTTCATTTCATGTTAAAACTTTACAGTTATACTGATATTGTTAAGTTTGGACATTAAAAGTCTGAGATGGGGTGGGATATTAAAAGTCTGAGAAATGTTACTTTTACTGTTTACTTTTCCATATTTATTTTCTAATTGTTCATTCTTCTAATTTGGATTTATTTGAGATAGTAGGAATTATTTTCAGAAAGAACATTAACAACCTCTGGACATTATTAATGTGCAACATTCCAAAAATATTTCCTAAAATATTTCTTTGATAGCAGACTAATCCATTAAATTCTTTTCTTATTTAGCTCAATTACCTTCAAGAAAAAAAATTTGAATATCAAACAGACAAATACTTGGACAGAATACACTACTGGATTTAATGTCTATGCAGCATGAGAAGAAGTACAGACATATCGGGGGTCTTTTAAAAGGATTAAAAACATACACTTCAGTAACCTCTTAGCCACCAAGGGAATGTCCTTACATCTCTGTACGCATTTCTGTAACCTTTAAGATGAATTATTCTTTATAACAAAGGCAGGACAAAGTTTGCAAGTAGGATTTGCATGCTTAAAAAACCCTGTTTAATATTTTGGGCAACTTCAGGTGGCTAATGGAAAATGATACCTCTCCTTATAGACTTTATACCACCTGCCATTATTTAAAAATGCAATTGTCCAGCAGGGTGTTAGCCTGGTGGCAATATATATGGGTTAGTTGTTTCAATAGGCTTCAGTTTTCCTATGAATATTTTGGCTGTTTAATACAACCTCATATAGTTAAAATTAATTGTGAGGACAGAAAGCAAAGATGTTGTTTTGTTTTTCTAAAATTAAAACTGCCAGAAATAGGGACAGTATTATATCAGTAGTGCCTTTTTAAACTGAGATCCAATTCTACTCTTAGTGTCTTATGTGGAATTGTTGGTCAACCAAGAGAAATATATATTTTATTTGGAGAAATGTAAGGGAACCTAAAGGATGCTGTGAACCAGCACAATGACTTTCACAGCTGGAGCCTGTATGGAAATGCTAAGACCATGCTTTAATTCCTATTGCACACTAAATGCAATATTTCTCATCTTGCACTATTGAGAGCTATGGCAAAATTTTTATTTGTTTAACTGACAGCTGGACTAGACCCTGAATCACTTGTTCACTCAATAACTGTAATTTTCTGTATCTATTGACAAGTTTAAAATAAACCAAAACAACCAAAACCCGGACCCAAACTGCTTCAGCAGAATTCTCCTTACTAATGGAAAATGGTTAGAAATATTTAATTCTTCTTCAATCTGAGAGGATTAACTATCAAAGTAACTTACAATTCAGAGGATGACTCATATTTTCACACAAATACAGTTTTAATATTGGTCAGAACTTCCTTTTTTTGAAATTCAGCCCTGTGATCTTGTAATAACCTAAACTAGTTTTCTAGTCTGTCATACATTTGTACCAGATGCAATATTTGTATCTGTATCTAGTGCTCAAATGGGTATTGTCAATAATGGAAATTTTAATTTATTTAAGACTTGTTACTACAACAGAGATTCCTAAAATGGTTGCAGAGTCTCAATTGACTAAGCTACCACAATTTGTTATATGTTTGTGAGAAAAGTACTTGGAAGTAGTGGAGGAGTGGTGCTGCCTTATTTGTTTAAATGCTATGGAAGTTTTAGCCTTAACTCTTCATGCATAACCAATATAACAACCAGAAAATATTTTGCTCTTGAACAGACAGGTGGTACTTCATGTTATCTCATATGCTGTTAATAGTGTTAATAGGTACATTCAGTCTCCTAATTTTATTCTTTTTATTAACCATACGTATATTTATATCATCTATACATTAGAAAATCTAATTTTCAGAAGGCAAATTCATTATCTGCACTAAC
Organism: Urocynchramus pylzowi; assembly: GCA_013397555.1. Classification (NCBI taxonomy): domain Eukaryota; kingdom Metazoa; phylum Chordata; class Aves; order Passeriformes; family Fringillidae; genus Urocynchramus; species Urocynchramus pylzowi. Next base: position 449,658 of record VZRH01002842.1, on the reverse strand, counting down.
TTGCTTACATTGTTTTAGAGCTATTAGGCCTAAATATGCTACAGCCTACAGGTGTATGCTGAATCCCAAGCTACCCTTTCCAGACATAATTTTAAAACATTGCTTTAAAAGCCCTGGGAGGCCCCTGAGCCATTCTAGCCTGGTTTAATTTTTTTTTTTTTTTTTTTCTGTTCATTTTGTAGCACATTTGTAAGAGTGTGCCCCAGAGCAGTAAGCAAAATCTATCAATAAAATTGTCTGAAATTTGTCCTTCTATTCACCCTTAGACTTGTTTGGATTTTTTTTTTTACCTTTATTATTATTTTTTAAATTGCTTAACAAATGGTGAATACAGTTTTGTGTGTTCTCTTACAGTTTGCTGCAGTCATTCTTGGTAATCAGTTACTGGTGTTACATCTTCTTAATTGCACAACATATACAGAACTGGAACAATGTATGCATAAATGCACTTTGGTTTTCATTTAACACTTGAATGACTCTGAAAGGAGGGGTGGGATAATGCTCTACAGACTCAAATAAAATTCAAGATTCTTCTTTGCTATTTTAGTGATGTGTTGCAATCTGGACAAACAGAAGTCCTGCTGTCCTTGTCCTGAATATAATCAGCTGTTACCAGATGTCTGAAAAACCACATGGTGCCTTTACAATCTCGACAAACATCTATGAAAGAGGAGAGGCCACAACTGCATCATCAGTCATCTATTTCTGCTCATGGTGGCTTCATGTTGGGGTTATAATCAAACTGTTGAAAACTTTTCTGTGTTAAGCAAAGATTAAACACAGCAAGCTTGTCATTCTGTGAGGCATATGTGAGTCTAAAGCATAATTACTTTCTGTATTGTTTGTATATAAGCTTGGGCTCTGTTTAAGGCATAGGGTTGAGCTCTGATCCCTTTTAGAAGGCAGATTCTCATAATATTCACTGACTTAATATTCATCCAGGTGCTCAGTCTTGCAGTCTGCTAGGTCAGTAAAATATTGACTGTGATATGCAGCAGTGTGTCAGTTTGTGTTTTTGTAAACATACTGTGAACACTTTAGGCCAAGCTACAAGCAATTCAATAGACAGCAATGCAGGTAGAAATTGCATGGGTCTCTGTATACCTATATTTCTAAATGCAGAAGGGGAAGGATAAATCTAGAACATCAAATCTGCAAGGCTATACTAATTCCAGGAAAGTTAAAGGGGGTGTATTATGGATACATGCACATAGTTGATAAATCCATCATGTTAAAGTGTTAAGAAAGCACATCCCATTATTTGATTTTTGCCTGCCACCACTAAACAGTGCTAGACCCTGATTTGGTCATTCCCATGTGCTCAGGGCTGTTTGCAATAAGCAATGTCTTGTGGCAAGCCTGACTGGGTGGTGTCTATAAGCCATGCCATGCTACTCAGGCTTAGGGCCAAAACCCAGTCCATGGCACACCATCATGCAGTACATGAAGTGCTATTGTTCACTCTGCTTATCTGTAATTTGGGTCCATACCTCAGGTTTGGTTTATTCCTAGTAGATCTTTCCAAGACAAATCTGATCTATTGAGTCAATTTCGGTTTATAACAAGTTTCTTTCAGATGACTCCAGGGTCAGGCATTAGTCCCCGGCCTGCCTTTATTTATCAACTTAAACAGAGACAAAATTTAACTATTGTAAACCTGTTTTGAAGTCTACTTCAGGTTCTGTATCATAGGTACAACTGGAGAAATTTGAACATACAATATCATCTGTCTTCTGACATGTTTATATAAGGTTTTGCCAGAATTTCTTCTGTTAATAGAATGTTTAATAAATGCTTATTTCATTACTTACTTGTGACAAGAGGATTAAAAAGGTAGACAACAACAACATAAAACCATGCCTGCTGTCCTTTTATAGCAGTGAGCTTTGATAGATGTATCCCACATCTGCTAAGCCATTTACCCCAAGACAATTCACGGGAAATTCAATAAAGAAATTTCTCCTGAGCTGTCCAATATCCACCATTACAGATTCAGTAGACTTAACACAATACAGTTTTCTGCTTATTGCTTAAGGCATCAAAAAATACATTGACAAAACAGCACAAGATTTCCTATTAAATGACACACATTAGGAGGAAAAAAAAAAACCAAACAACATATGTTGGGAGGTTTTTTATAAGTAAAAGCACTTTACACACATAAGAAATAAGAAAACCATTATCTGAATGATATTTTCACCCCATACTGTGGCATCTCTACTGATTAATTGATATAAACTTAAAAAATATTACCATGCTTAGATTCAAATAAGCTGTACAAATGGCTTTCACAACCTGTCAGATGCACAATGCTTAGGAAACCAAGAAACCAATGAAACAAACCAACAAAACAAAGAAAACTAATGTCTCTAAAGCATCTGTAGTAGACATCTCAAAGTCTCCCTTATTCTGGTAGTAGACTCAACCCAGGATAGCAGCAGTCTTGCTTGTCTTTCTGCTTTCCAGATTCAGAAAAATGGAGTGTTTAAATTCCGTATTCTGGGTATATGTTCTTCTTTAATGAATGGTTTTAAATCCATTCTTAAATGCTAAATTCATTGCTTTATTTTAAAGGCAAAAAAAGGTAAAATTTGAATTTTATTTGTACTAGATGATGTTTCATTCATCTAAAATTAGTGCTACAGATGAGATAATACTTCTCTCTCTGCAAATACTGCAATTCTGTGACCTATGATACAATATACCCAGAACCAGTAAAGGCCACAGGCTTTGCAACAACCTTGCAAGGTCTTAGTACTAATGTTTGTCAGGATTCCTTTTTCTGAACTTTTTTTTGACCTGTCTGCAGCTTTGTTTTATCTGGTTTACCTCAAAGAGCAATTTTTTCTTCTGATGAGGTGGTTATGGCTAATATTTTTTGCCTATCATTATACAGTGCAACCACAGTATAATAAAGATAGTAGTGACAAGTAGGTGGGGGTTTTTATGAAGAATGAGGTGTTTATGGTTCTGAGATAATGATGCAGAAAAATACAGACCTGGTCTGATAGCAGAAGCTTAGCGTGGTGGGGATGTAACACAGGAAAGCACAGGAATGGAGTGATACAGGCTGGATGCAGGAAGGCACTGGAGACAGATGAGCAGTTACAGAAATTCATATCTGGAGCTGGACAAAACTAGTTTGAGGGGTAGCAAATAAAAAAAGAAAGGAGGATCTAACATACCTAAAAGCTGTCATAGATGTTATATTCAAATATAATATGCAGTTGCAGATCAATGCAAAAAAAGAAACTTGTAAAATTATTTTAGAAAACACATTAAAATTATTTTTAGTGAATACTAGGATGAGGAAGAAGAAAATCTCAACATTAGCATCAACAATATTCTTCCTGGTGAATTGCTGCTGACAATTCACTGTAGCAACTCCTACACCAGTACTAGAATGAAAATGATTTTGAGACTAAAGAAGAATGAGAAGGGGTAACACCAGAAAAAGCATAAAAATTAAATGTGTCTATAACTGTTTTAATTGTATTGCTGCTATCATTGAAAATATTTTCAGTAGAGAAACATTATTTCCTTTTCTGTAATAATTTGGCCTAAACTAATAATACTTGCTAGATTAGATTGTTAAAATAGCCACTACACCACTACACTATCAACAAATTATTTTCTTTATACGGGAGTTTTTTTTCCTCTTTCCCTGTAAACAAGATTTTTAACTTGAGAATATTTAATAAAATCTGAACCAAAAGGAAAAGGAGTGGTCTAAAAGCTTGATTACTAGAACTGCTTATTGCTTAAATGTGTTTTGCTTCCTCTTTCAAACCTGATTAGAGAGAGAAAAGCAATAAGGGTCATGTTAGTTCCCCTGATGCAAAAACACTTAGTGACATCCGAGAAGCCCTGAGGTATCCAAGATAACTATAAGAAGCTGTCAAGCATGACATAAAACCTATGAATGATCCATATTCCCTTCTGAACTGTCAGTAGGAGGTTACTTGGGATAATCTAGGGAATCTCAAATGGCATTAGAAGTCTCTGTTCTGGCAATTTACACCAGAAAGAATGTTACCAGATCTGGCTCAGAGGACATTCTCTTAGTTTTGAGTAGTTTTCCTTATAAAATGCAACAATATTTTATGTCCATATCGAATATTAACTTGAAAAAGAGAGTATTCTGATACCAAATCAAATTCAGCAAAAACCTTGAGGAATACTTTCAGTGCAGGTAGCTCGGGGGGCAGATGCAGTGGGAGCTCCAGGCTGGGCTCTGGGTGGCTGGAGCCCGAGGCACGAGTCTGGAAACTGCCAACCTTCTGCATAACAAAGGGCCTGGAACACCCAGGTTATTTTGTTATTTAGTTATTGCACCAGGACTAAATTATTTTAATTATCTGGATCTCTGCGCTATGAAAAATCTGGGATCAAGCCAGGTTGAGGAAACCTGGTGTGAGTTTTGGGGGTGTGGCCGCAAAGGGCCTGGGTCCCAGCTCAGGTGGTGTGAGATGATGGGCAGAGTGGATTCAGGATGGCTGGACAGGGAAACTTCCTTACTAATCCTCACAGGAATGTCTTACTGACAATTATGATCTCATCCTTCTGTAGCACATGCTATTTATTTGTAGTAGTGATGTTTAAAGTTTGCAAAACATAAACTCTTTCACAGAACCATGATTTACCTGAATACTAGCCCAAACTTCTCAAATTTGTATGTGAGCTTTTTTCTAATTTCACACCAGATTCAGAAGCATCTTTGTTTCTCTCTTTAAACTGGTTTTCCACAAGTATGAGAAACACTGCTTACAGAAACTGACTACCTATAACACAAACTGCACAGGATGTTTCTGAGGCAATTGTTATGCAGAATCACATTGCTGAAAATGACATCACATATGGTACTAATATCTTTAAAATTCAAAAAGAAAATACTTTAAAAAATTCAGAAGGAAGACTTTAAGTGCTTTATTTTTTAGACAAGTTTGTAAATTTTTAAACATTAAAATTCCTATTTTGATTATAAATTTGCATAACTACTGTATAAAAATCAGGTTTATCACTTCTTTCCTTCACATTATGTTAGTTCTGCAGGGACATGACAGAATTTGCAAGATGATTACTATGAGCAAGTAATTCAGAAATATTGGTTTAAAAAAATCCAAACATTCAGTTTGAAATACTATTCAAAGCCACTATGTTGTAATGTTTTTTTTCCATGTGAGCTTTCAAATTGTTTTGGTGAGAAACAAATAAAAAGAATAGCTTTTCTCATAAAAAGTTTTTTTCATGTTTTCAGATCAATCCTATTTTAGTCCATTGACTGACATTTTATCTCCGTATCATAAAAAATATTTTTAATAGATGTCAGGAACTCTTTTCAGGATCATGACAATGATAGCTGCCTGATTTGGTACTGGAATAGAAGACAGATGCAGAAGCCTAGATACAAACACCTTAAACAAGAATTGGTATTATTGAAGATGAACTTGCAACAAAAAGAATCCTGTATCCCAGTACCTCATACAAAACAGATTTTAATCAACAGCTGTTACTTGCAGATAAAGGGCACATTTAGTTAGTACTTTCTGAGTTAAGTTCCAAATGGAGTGAAGAGAAACAGGACAATCTGGCACAGACCTTGCTATGTACCAGCCCATCAGCAAAACACTGAAAAATTTTGGTATGAAGAATCTAGATAATATGTCATCTAGGCAAATGACATAAGCAGATGCTGATCTTGGCTTTGTAAAGAGAGTTAGTCTTTTAAGGCTTCCTGTTTCTCCACTCCTCTAGGTTTATTATTTCTTTTCTTTTGGAACAGGGAGACATATTCTTGTTTTCCTCAGACCTAATGGGGTGAATCCTTAGATCCTTTATCTTTTCTTATTTCCTTGGTCTCCACATAGAACTTTAAGTTGGAAAAGGCAATTAGGGATGCAAAGGTTTGATGTTAATGCTTTGGTCAATGTTTTTTCTTTTTTCTTTAGAGACTTGTCTTTATATATAGATAACAAAGAAGCGATTAATTGCTTGAACTTTATAAATAAAATAAGAGGATCAGATGTATAGGACAAGCATTTTACAAGGGTGTAATGCTTCTACCTTCAGTGCTTATTAATTACAGGATTTATTTTCCAGTACATTAAACATGCAATATTTTTACATGTTTATTTGCCTTCAAGTAAATCACAAAATGTGTTTTCACATCCTTTATCTTTCCATTTTCTGATTTTTTTTTGTCTTTCTGTGGACAGACTATTGTTTCCCCTTCAATTTTTTTCTAAAGACAGTACTATTTTCTAAAAGTATTTTTGAAGGTTTTATCTTCAAAAACATTGAGCACCTCAACACAAAAGGCCTTTATGTCACAACTACAAAAGTGTAAGAACCTTAATACTTTATAAAATTTAAGTCCATGTTTAAATTTGGGCCTATGAGACTTCAGAGACCTAAGACTTATGAGTCTTACTCTTTGACACTATGGGTGAATTGGAAAGGTCCTTTTATCTAACATTGCTGTATCCAAGATTCTAGCATTTTAGCCTGTATCAGTGAATGGTTTGTGTATTCACTGTCCCTTTTTAAACATTCCCCAGTTATATAATGAACATTTAAAAAGTTAAAAGGATGTAAAGATCTGAATGTCACAGCAAAAATCAACAAATGGATGATATGAACAATGTGGTTTTTCTTGGATTCTCACTGTATTGCGTCCTATCTCTACAGTTTGCAGGCTGTATTAGTTTTTGAGGTGGTATTTTGGAGTAGATAGACATTGATCTGTTTTAGTATGACAGTGTGGCACAGCAGCTTGATACACAGCTGGGTGTCTAGGCTATCTTCCCTACACATTCTCACATTTTGTTTTTATAAAAAACCCCACCCAAACAAAGAAAAAGTCAACCTAGATAACTTTCCAGTCTATTCTAATTTTATTGCTTACAAGATAAGTTTTTGTCCGCTCTAATGCTACATGTGTTTTCATCAGAACACTGATAACTTTTGATCTTATTTTAAACTGTGTGATGAAAATGCTCTTGCTGATTTTATATTAAAATACACTGCTTTTATAGATAGCTGAGTATCATTAACTTACCAGTTTTAGACTTCAAAATTTTTTCTGGAATTTTAAATTTATTTTTCCTAAAATTGTTTCAAGCCAGTTACTTTATTTTCTCATAAGACTACTGTTAATTTTTATGTGCTTTCTTCAGCCTTCCTCATAAAACTAAACTGTAATGAAATCATTCCTCTTTGGATCGAAGAAGTATTTTTCACATGAGTTACCCAGCTTGACAAGAGCTTTAATACATTTTCCAATGATGATTACAAGTGTGCTGTTAGAATAAATGCTTACAGTTTTTATATGATTCCGATCAAATAATCTTTATGAAGGATTAAAAGGCATAAGTCTGTAGAGAGGAAAAGAAAAGTCTGGCAGATGAATCCTCTGACTTGTAAGCTGTGTGAAATCCTTATTTAAATTCTATTTTAATAACTCCCATCTGACTTTTTCAAATCATTATATTTCATTAAAGAAAGAGTTCATATAGGTGTGCCTAAATATTCTTTAACAGTCTAAACTAGCAGGAGCAGTATAGATGCACATATATAGAAATTACACTGAAAAGAATGTAAAGAGAGAAATTCTAAGAATCTAAGAGGAATATGAAACTACGAGTTTATATCTCAACTCCTTTCTTGACAGAAGTTCATTTCTTTCAGAAAGATGTGAATTACTATAGTGAGAATCCTTCCCAAGTTTAAGTTCATGGTACTGAAGCTGAGATGATGTTTTGGGCAATAGAAAAGGCATCATCAGATCCACCAGGTCAATGTGTGTCTCTGAAGTTGGTGTAATCAGAAAAATTTTGGATTCTTTGACCATGGGATGACCTACTCAAAACCCGGTCTACTGAAATCTGATGGAGTATACCTATCTCAGAGGGGGAAAAGGTTGTAGCAAAGGAGTTAGTGGGGTTCGCTGATAGAGTTTTGTACTACCTTGGAAGGGGGAAAGGGACAAAACCAGGCTACCCAGTGAGGAGCAATGCCATGGCTTGCCAACACTTGAGGAAATGAGCACTAATGGGGCCCCTCAATCTGCTTCATGAGGTTTTGGCTACCATGTATCAAACCTGAAATGTTTTTGCACTAATGCACCCAGCATGAGAAACCAATGCCACCAGTTCAAAACTTTGGCCCAGTCCCTGAGATCTGACATTGCTGACATTACATAAATGAAATCTGGTGGGCTGAGTCCTCTACTTGGATGGCCTATTGGATGTTCACAGGCTTTACAGGGGGGATAGACTAGGCAAAAGAGGCAGAGGGCTGGCACTGTATGCAATAGAAGGGGTAGAATGTATGGAGCTCACAACTGGCAGTGGCACAGTTGAGAACCTCTGGGTGAGAATCAAGGGACAAACAAATAATGCAGATGTTATGATGGGAGTCCACTACAGACCAGGGTGGCAACACCAATGTATTATTCTTTCAGGTACTAATGAACAGTTCCAAGTCAACTTCTGTCAACTTGCCAGAAATTAACTGGAAGAATCACAAAGCTGGTACAACCCTGGCCAGAAGATGCCTTAAAAATCTGGATAGCAACTTTATGAAACAGCTCCTTAGGGAACTGACTCAGAAAGATACCTTCATTTATCTACTTCTGGTCAACAGTGTGGATCTCAAGAGCAACGTGGAGATTGGTGGTTGTCTTGGCCACAATGACCACAACGGGATTGAATTTAAAATCTCTGTTTGACAGGAAGAAAAGTGCCAGCAAAATCTCAACTCTGAACATAAGAAGAGCAGACTTGGGGCTACTCTGGGAATTAGTGAATTAGGTCCCCTGGGAAAATATTTTTGCAGTTGTTTGTGTCCATCACTGCTGGTCACTTTTTAAACATCACCTCCTAAGGGCATAGGAACAAGCAATTCCCAAATATTAGAAATGAAGCAGGTGAGGCAGAAGACTGGCTTAGGTGAACCTAAGAGTATTGTCTTGGACGTATAGCAATAAATGAACGTGTATACTCTATGGCAGCAGGGTCAAGTGACATAGGAAGAATACAGAGATGCTGCTTGCCACTGTAGGGAGAAAATTCATATAGCCAAAGCTCAAATAGAGTTGAAGCTGACAGAAATGTGAATGACGATATAAATGAGGTGTTTTTCAAATATATTAATGGCAATAGGCAATGTAAAAATAACATCAGCCCGTTACAGGATGAGGATGGTCACCTCATTAACAGGGACAGAGACAAGGCAGAGGTGTTTAAGGAATTCTTTGCCTCCATCTTCAACACAGGTGATGGACCAAGGGAGTCTCAGTGCCCTGAACTGGAGAACCATGTCTGCGAGAATCGTCACAGCTGACTCTGGAATTATGTGGGATCTGCTAGTCCAGATGGATCCCAACAAACTAGACCCACAGCACTATACATGCTGGATCCTTACAAACTAAAACCACAACACTATACATACTGCTATGGATAAAATAAACCACATTATAGATTATAGCAGGTTAAAAAAAAAAAAAAAGTAAAAACTTTTTAGTCTGGTGTGATAGACCCAAAATGCTTAGACTTTGTGAAGCCTAAGAAATTAAAGTAAATTTTACATTACAATTAAATAGGTGCACACTTTAAATGATTGAACAGCAAGACAAGGATAAAACACCATGTCCAGAATCCAGCTAATTCAAATATATATTTTTTTTTTACTTCCATTAAGATCCAGTGATTAAAATTACTAGAGAAATGCCTCTGACCAAATTAAGGTGCAAATAAGACCATATGCTGAAGCTGATTGTATAAATTTTATTTAACAGTAAATGAGAAATAGAGAGAGAAGGAGAGGGAGGGCATGACAGAAAGCAAATGAAAAAGAGACAGATTAAGTAGAAAATATCAACACTCCATGGATCCCAACAGTTTCCCATTGGCACCCTCTTTATGGTCTTCCCAGTGGTGAGGGTCCTGAAGGAAACAGAGTTCAATGTATTATCCTATGTTCAGGCCAGTTGGGAATGCCCAGGCAAATCCCCTGGGTGGGAGTGGTGGGAGAGTCTCTTCCAACAGCCTATGGATCTGTTGCATCACTCTGCATCACATGCAGTGCTCTGGTGGAAAGCCTCAGGCATGAGTCTGTGGGCTGTGGCTTGCCCCTGCTGAACCCAGCCAGAGCTGATTTTCAGAACAGCTGCTGGGCTTGGCTTTTGTTGTGGGTATATTCTTCTCCTTAGGCCAGAGATAACTAGAGAATAGTACCACCTTTATCACAGTCCAGCTCTTGTCAGGAAGCATATTTGGGAGGAAATGGACTTTGGTGGTTGCAGCAGCTTTATACAGTTTTGACATAATGGGCAAAGTGCTTTTTTAACAATATTTAAGCCGTTAACCATAACTTTTCAGACTTTCACACCTCTCCCACAGACTTAGTAGCTCTCCACTCAAATACCCAACACGCAAATTTACATGAATCATCTCAGCCATCAGAATGTCTTCTTTTTATACTGATGAAAACTATAATGTGGGAGAGAGTAGATTGTTATTCACATTTTGCGTTAAGAAACTGAGGCCCTTAGAAGCCACAGCACAGATTCACAAATGTTCCTTCATGGGTGAAGATTTAAGCATTTAACCAGCCTGGACAGAAATTACTGCAAAAGATCCCAGGGGAAGCCTTTGACATAGCCAGGGACAACATTCCCTGTTCCTGAGCTACTGACTGAGCTATAAGATCATACTTGTCTTGCTTTTTTATGTTGTTAGAGGGAGAAGATAAAGTTGTTCTCAGTGTCTTTTCCTGGAATCATCTTTTTTTCTGATCAAGATGAATAGTCCAATGGTCTCTCATGTACAGACAGGACACCCTTGAGCTATAATAATGCTTCAATTTTTTCTTGGTTTTTTTTTTTTTTACCTGAGCTTTACAAGGCAAGATGATACCTACTAATGTGTTAAATGAGCTGTTCACAGTGAAAGATGGAAGGTTTTGCTCACCCAAGAGGAACTAAGAATTGCATGGTACCCTGCGGGATTTGGATCAGACAGTGGCCTGACCATTATTTCAGGTTTAAAATATTCTTCAGTCATATTGCTAAATCCACTTGCTATGTCAGAAGGTGAGAGGTAGGTCAGCAGGCCAGACACAGAACATCTTCATGTAAAGATGAGGAATTTATTAAAAACCAGTGAAGGGAAGACCACATTTCAGTTTATTAAACACAAAAAGAAGATCTTTACAAGAGGGGAGGAATAGGTTAGCTCCCAAGAGCAGTTCCATAGTCATATTCAGAAGTATTGTAAGAAACAGTTTTGATTTTATGTGAAAATATACCTTTCTGAAACTTCAGAAAAGTTTTGGGATTTTCTTGCTTTCTCAATTTTTCATTATTTTGCCTATATATAGTTTCGTCAGCATTTTATGTCTCATGAGATACTGGTGTTTTTTCATGTCTTTTAAGAAAGACCTTCTGCTCAGGAAATATGGAGGTCAGGCATGCTGCAGCAGCTGCCACCCTCTCCCTAGTGCATCCCATTCTGCTGAGCTGATAACACACAAGCTCCAAGGCCATGTTGGTTCGCTCTGCTGAATAGATCCAGTGGATATTCATGTCTTACTTCGGAGCCCTGCAGTTTAGAAACATTGGGATTGTTGTAGTTTATGATTATTTTCCCCCAAATTTCTCAGTATTGCAGACTTTATAGTTTGATCCCTCAGGTTTCCATTTTTCTCCCTTTCCTTAGTCTACAAGCTAGCAGAACTCCAAATCCATCCAAAAACATGCTTGCCAAACAGGGATTTTTGTAAATAATCCAGTACCACTTCTAAATAAATTAATGTCCTCCAGCTAGCTCATATTTTGTGTGTCAGTAATACTGAAAAATACATTTGTATATTTGAGGATTTGAAGTCAAACATCTTTGACTTGGAAATCTAAGATTAATTTTTAAAGAACTTCCTTCTGGCTTACCATGTAAGCATTCCTAATTTCCTTGATCAGCAGTCATTGGACAGTCAGTGGCATTTATTGCATATTCAACAAAATTTCACCACATTTTGCACACTAGAAGTAGAGGTTAATTGTCTCAGCAGTGACATACTAATCCTTTACTAGACAAATACAAGTTCTGGTCAGGTTGGAAGAAGCAAGTTCCAAACAAATTTCAAATATTTGTGCCATTTAAGGAGAGGAGACCAAAGCCTTTGTCTAAATGCTGTGGTGGTGTGGTATTGGAATGATGCCTGTTATATAGGACCTGACTCTTGATGATATTCATCATCCAGCTCTACTGAAACATCTGCAGAAAAGATGGTGCATCTTTTACCTCTAGAGGGTAAAGTGATCAGATATGATTGCACAAAAGTTAATATTGTTGATTTAGTCTTTGATTTTGCTTAGTTATGTAGCATTTTCTTCAATTTACTTCTCATGATGGTGAGTAATAATACATGTAGGAAAGAAAAAAAAGAAGGGGGTTTTTATTTTTTCCCCTGGGACTTTGGTGTTTGGTTTTGTTTGTCCAGGTTAGCAGATTATGAAGGATCTCAGACAACAGTTGAAAGATCATGAACTGAAATTTAATCCCTTTTAGGAAAGTGGAGGAAAGTAGGAGAAAAAGTAAAGAAGATAGAAAATTTTGAAGGAAATTGAAAACATTTAATCTTATGTTTTTCAGGGTATGTTAAAAATAAGGTTGCTAAGAATAAACTGCTGATTTCAATAGAAAAAAATGTTGTTACTTTCCCCCAGATGACCCACTGTAAGAAAATAAAAAATTTTTGCAAACTATAATCATATTTCTAGCTGAAGTCTAGCCTGGTACAAATGATGATTTGCAGCTACTGACATTCAAAATCCAGATTTACTATTATGTGGATTAAACAAAAAAATCATGCAACTTGTTAACTTTATAAAGAACATAATGTCTACTCAATTTTGACTAGAAAACATGGCAAGTTTTCCACATGTAATCACAACTCAAATAGAAAAAAATCAATGCAACTCAGATTTTAAATAGAGTGTCTCACACACTAGCTAGCAAAAAAAAAAAAAAAAATTCAACACAGCATAAATATTTCATACAGTCATGTAGTCTGGATTACAAAGTATTTGAAAGATTTCAGATTTCAAACAGTGCACAAACCTATATAGGATATCTTTCATTCCTCAGTAAGCTCAGCCATAATATATGTATGCTGACATGTAGCATTGATTTTTTCTAATGTACGACTGTATTAATTTTTAAAGTTGATGCAGAAAAATGTGCACCTTTCAGAAATAGAAGTAAGCAAATGAATAAGATCTGCAACAGAAACCTCCATTATAAAACTTTTTAAATTTGATTTGGGCATTTAAAGAATACAAATTATCTTTTCAGGGTTTTTTTTTTTTTTTTTTTAGTTTTTTAAAGGATAGCACCTTCTTTTTTACTTTCATATTTACAGATTTTATTTGCACTGTCTTGCTTTAAAATTTATCTTTTGTTCAAAAAAAATTCATTTCTACAAGTGATATTGTATAAAGTCAATAGCTGGAAGAAATCAGCATTTGATGACTTTTTTTCAGTGAAACAATAAAAAAAAAAAAAAACAAACAAATTCAACCCTGTAGCAAGCTCATTACATGCAAGTTTAAAATTAGTGTCTACTGTGTATTTTTGAAAGCACCAAAAGCAAAAGAATATATATTATGCAAATATGATTTAGGAGTATTCATCACAACATAGGAAATGCTGTCCGGGAATATGCTTGTATGTAAACTTAAAATGCACCGCATTCTTCATCTATCTCTCTGGCTCGCCCAGTCTGACACCAGACTTTCATCAAGTTCTACAAAACAGCTAAGATTTTACATCTTGGAGTTTTTATTGTCACTGCATATATTGCTGCAGTGATACAGTACTGCAGAAATAAATAGAAATGTCACTTTAGCAGTGGGATTTCTAATTGGCATTCTCTTTACTACCTCTACATCAAACATAAGCACACACAGATTCTCCTCCCAAGTGATATCCACTCACTTTGGATATGTTTGTTTATTCTGTTAAAGGGATATTTCCTCCAGGCCCATCCAATTTTGTTTACAAAAGAGTAGGAATGCCTCATATCATTCATGAAGAAAGCCCACAGATTGACAATTGACTGTTTACTTGATGGGGTGGGTGTTTGTTTGGTTGGTTTGGGGGGTTTGGGTTGTTCTATTGGGTTGTTATTTTCTGAGACTAATAATCCTATTAAAGAACTTCAGGCAAAGATTAATGACAGTTTGAAAGCATCCACCTCATTAAGGTTTCATCAGTTGCTTTTGGAATTAGAAAATGAAATAATGGAAATGCCAGCTCTGATTCCACTGACTCTCTTGTTAAGGGGAAAACAGCTTCATTTACTAACCAATACAAATAAATCTACTGGTAATTAGACTAGCGTCCTATTAAGATACAAAAATAAGGCCAAATATCGACAATGTAAATGAACAGATTTGGTGTTATATACTATCTGTGTCTTGTCTGATCCGCAGTTGATTAAGTTAATGACTAGTAGAGTAAGCTTTGGACTACTTCAGATGTTTTATGGTGCATTGATTTGCTGGAAAGGTTTGGAGTGAATGCACAAAATGTCCTGTAGACTTTCTCACATAGAACTGAGCAGCAAACCTAACATGAAAATGGAGTAATGGTTGCAAGGCTGTTTATTTCAGCTGCTGTGAGGCTGAATGTGTAATGCAGGTGTGACAGCTAAATCTCCTCAGCCAGGCTGTGAATTTGAGAACTGAAATTCAGTTTCAAAGAAGTGATTCACTCTTACTCATAGCAAAAGGGTAAGTTTTGTGACAGCATTTGACAGAGAGAGAGATTAGGTGAAGGTGGTAAAGAAGGAAGTCTCCCTGTAGATGTACACTATATAAAATAAGCTGCAAAACAGAACAAAATTGTCACTCTTTTAAGAAGACGGCTTAAAGATGGTAGCCACAGAACATCTTTTCTACAATTACAGTTTGTGCTGATGGCAGTATTTGACTAGCTGAGTACCTGATCTCCTTCCCCTGGAGACTGTACCAGACTGCTGATCCTGTGAATGAAACCAGAATGAGTATATTTTTACTGTTAGACATGTCACAAGGCAAAGCACCAAGCCATAAGTTGTCAGAAGCAGAATGGCATTGCCTAAAAGCAGTTCTGAAATTGCAACATCAAAATGTTGCAGAAAAATTGTAATAATAATAATAATAATAATAATAATAATGACAACAGTGATAATTATTGGGTTGTGAGCACCTACAGCATGAAAAACAAAGCAAAAATCAGCTGTTTATCCAAAAATTACATTGATGAATGTCTTAGCAGTAAAAATACAGAGAGAAAATAAGTCACATCAAAAGGCATTGACTTGTTTTCTTGGGTTTCCTTGTTTTTTGCAGTCATATTTTCTCTTGCATTATTTATTTGTGCTAATGTTAACCACCTACTTCTATCAGTGAAAACTTTCAGATGCAATTTTTTTGACTGTAATAACAAGGCATCTACATAATCACTCAGTTCAGAAATGGAAATATTGATTGATCACTCTTCAACACTTACTGATGTCCTGGTTATAATGTGAAACTCAAAAGCAGAGAAAACTCACCTGCTAAGCTTGCCTAATGTATTAGCCATTGTCAGTGTAAAATCTGATTTAATTGAAAAAGCATTAAGTGCCCTTATTTTAAAAGCATCTTATGTGTATGAAACATTCTTTATAAAGAAGCAAACTGGTTTAAAGGTGAATTTCTATTCTGGACCTAGGTGTTGAACAAGCCATAGAATGATAGAAAATTTAAGTTGGAAAAGACCCTTAATATGACCAAGTGTAGACATTAAATTAACACTGCCAAGCTCACCACTTAGCCATGTTCCTAAGCACCATGTTTACAGGTCTTTTAAAAACCTCCAGGACTGGTGACAGAAGAGAAAGACTTGCCCACAGATGAACTCTGAGGCTATAAAAACCCAGAGGTTCCATGTTGGGGTCCTCCTTGGGGGCACTAGCTTGGGCTGTTCCTGGGTTACTGTGCTGTGGATAAATGGCTTTCTGGAATGAGATGAACAGAAAATCGTGCTATGAAAAGCCAGTGTCCTTAAAGGAGACAGAGGACTCCTGCAGCTTTATTCAAATGAAGGGAGAGAGTCCTCTGGGGCATACCACCATGGGATTTTTCCTCTCAAGGTTTCAGAGGGTGCAGCCTCCTTTATCTTAAACTCCTGGCTTCATATTGCCCCCTTCCTTTCCCCGTTGGCTAAGGTACTAGGAAGGTACAGCCTTCCCAAACCACCTACAACATACTCTCATTGAACCTGTCATTTTACCCCAAAGTTTAGAAACTCGGGCTCATGCTTTTTGTCTGTTTCAGGAGTCAAACTTTCTGGGTTCTGTAACAAACCTGTGTCTTGAATTTGGTAGACACTAAGACCCGTTTCAAAGACATTAACAAAAATACCCTCACCCATTGAATTGTTTGTACAGACATTAACACACATCCTTCCAATCTGAGACATCTGAGAATCTGCTGTGGAAAACCTGGGGTTCAATCAGCGAGGAAACCTGGTCTGACTGTGGATGGGTGTGTGAGGAGCCAAGGGGGGATACGTCAGTCAATGGAGCCTCCTGCTATGAAGGGACTTTGGTTCCAGTAAAGTCTCTGGTGGTGGGAGTGTGATTGCTGGGGAGTCTCATGAATGTTCAGATGGGGAAGTTTCTGTAACACTGTTCTAAAGCTCAGCAACCATTTTGGCAAGTAAAAGACTTTCCTTTGCCTGTAGAGACATTGCCTCTGAAAGGACACTTTTAAGCTTATTTTTTTTTTACTTTCTTAATTTTCTGGCAGCTGGGAGCTAGTTGTTGGCTTCATGCCTGTGGATGGAAAGCCTCAGTCAATACCATCTCAGCTCATCTGTTCTCACCATCACATGTGGGACATGACTGACATCACCTCCTTACCCACACCACCCACTGACAACCTCCTCCAGGGAAGCAGCAGAACAGCATCCATCTCAGCCTCTACAGCCAGGCACATGGATTATTTAGGATGACATCATTAGGACACTGTTTACTTTTATGCCTCATTACTCCTTTTCTAAGAGAATGAGATCTATTCCTTACCTCTGGCAAAACACCTGTGTAATTGAAGTGTCCTAAAGCCTTCCTACCTATGACTTTCAACTAACCATTATTTAGATAAAGGTCCACACATGTAGAGGTTTTCCACATGTCAACACTGATATATTGTCCAGAAAGTTCATTGCTGTGTGAACAAGACATGTTCTTTATCCCAGGAGCTGTGTACAGTTTTCTCAGGTCTTACCAATTCAGAAAACAACAGATTAGTCTTAGTAGTTTTAGTGCAAATAATTTTTAATTTATTTTTTCCTTTGTTTTATTTTGTTTTGTTTTATGTTGTTTTTCTCTCTGAATCCTTTATAACATTTAAACACATTGCCTTAAGGCTTGGTACCCAGTTCAGATACTAAAGTCTCGCTAGAAGGATAATATTCACTGGTCTAGCAAACAGATAGATTCTCATTTTAGTTTGAAGTTATGCTCATCCAGCCTAATCTTCTATGATAGATAAAGCACAGAATTTTCCCTTCCAATACCTGCCTGCTGCTCAGAAACTTGTACTTAGACACACAAAGTCTGTGTAAGAAAAGTTGCACAGGCTCTTTTCTACCTCTGCTTCCTCTTCTTATCTCAAAACCAGCTTGGTCTAGAAACTTACATGTTATTTGCCTTAAGCCCAAAGCTGAACTGTGCACATGGGCATATGCTATGTGGGTAATTTAAAATGTATTTACTAAGGAAAAAGAAATTAACTTCTGGATGCTATGCAAAATCCCTACAAAGATAATGGCTTTAATGAAGACAGCCTGCAGGATTCACAGTCTCTTCTCACAGTGTCATAGCAGATCGTGTTATCACACATGACTCTGCAGAAAATCATGCTGTGAAAAGCCAGTGTCCATAAAGACAGAGGAGTCCTGCAACTTTATTCAAAAAAAACAAGTGAGTCCTCTGGGGCATACCACTGTGGGGTTTTTCTCTCCAGATCTCTGAGGACGCAGCATCCTTTTATCCTAAACTTCCAGCTGCACATTGCCCTATTCCTTTCCCTGTTGGTTGAGGTACTAGGGAGGCACAACCTTGCTGAACTACCTACCACATACTCTCCCCTTGAATGTGTCATGTTCAAGTTCAGAAGTTCAGGCTATCTGGACTCTGTAACAGACTTTCTGTTGACCAATTTGTCTATTGCCCTAAAGTTCAGGAGTCAAATTGTCTGGATTCTGTTGCAAACTTGAGGCTTGAGGTTAGTAGAGATATTAGGACCCATTTCAAAGACGTTAACACCCATACCCTCACCCATCAAAGTGTTTGTAAAGACATCTTTTCCTGTCATGCCAGATTGTTCACTACTTAGCCAGCACCAATTCTTATTGTTCAGCATTTTTCCATTTTGTGGTCACACAGGTGTGTCCCAAGACTGCATATTTCAAAGGATTTAGTAGTTTGTGTCATGGCCTCACTTTCTAACTTTCTAAATTTCCTGACAGCACTTTCAAATTTTGGCAAGCATTTTGCCTAAAACTTGAAGTGTAAGCACATTGGTTTAGATGGTTTTTGTCCTGAAGCTTACTTTTTGGAAGGTCTTAACAATTACTAGATTAGAAAACACAGTAGCAGTTTTCCTTGAAGCATTTATTCAGCAAAACTCTTATACATTTATTATTTTATATATACTTATCTGCATTCATAATAGTACTTGGAGTTTGTGTACCTTATGGAAAAGAACTCTTTTTTGTTTGGTTGGTTGGTTGGTTGGTTTTGTTTTGTTGGTTTTTTTTTTGGTTTTTTTTTTTGTTTTTGTTTTTGTTTTGTTTTGTTTTGTTTTTTTTTTTTTTATAATGCAGGTTACAAAAGGGAAAAGTCTGTAAGATGTATTTATTCACATCCACACAGAATCACATCATATCAGAGTANGTTTTGTTTTTTTTTTTTTTTATAATGCAGGTTACAAAAGGGAAAAGTCTGTAAGATGTATTTATTCACATCCACACAGAATCACATCATATCAGAGTAATAGTTGATCTAGTGCTCAGCGTGACATGTTGCTCATCTATCTGACCAAGGATGTTTTGGAAGAAAATACAAGGAAATCGGTAATGGAAAAATCTCTCCATGCAGAAATTTTTTCTCATTTCAGCTACATACCTCAAAGCATGAAAGCCTATTCATTTTAAAGGTAACCATGCATTTTTTCATGGTTCATGTAGAAAGCTAGTTTTGCCAGTTCATCTCCCTACTGTACTGTTTCTTATTTTGAATATCAGCATCTTGTGTAAATATTTGTTTCTGAATTGTGCTGAAGGTATTTCATGTTCTGAATTAAACAAGAGGTATCAAGTAAAACAATAACCAGAAAAACAAGTTACATTTTTTCACTAATATCTTAGGTTTCAATTGTAATCTGAGTATTATGGCTTTTATTGTCTTCTATGAAGTCTTAAATACTCATCCAAACTCATGTACACTGTGAGAAGTAAATATTTAAATCTTGGTCTCTGTTACATAATTTTGGTTCTGATTTACATTGTGAAATCCAATAACAATGAAGATTTACTCCACTTAAGAATGTACACTCATTGCAAATATGTTCAGCACCATTATTCTAAATTCTGTTGCATTAGTGAAAGGAAGTAGGTAATGCATGTTTTGTTCTTAGGTAGGGTGGACCAATAAAATGACAGAGCTCCTTAAGTAAGCTTTTATTTAAATACCTAAACTTAGATGTGTCCATTCAGGGCATTTGTTTCCTCTGCTGAAATTTGATATATTTTGATCCGAAGAAATGGAGTTCATGATAAACTCAAGATCTGTATTAACAGATTATAAATAAACTGATCTGGGCATATAAGTCTCACAGAACTTCCCAAAGACTTGAGTTTGAGACAAATCTAGGCTTCCTGTAAAAAGATTTCATAGGTTTGTTAGTTTATGTTGCTCTTTAACATTAAGTACACTCTTTGATTAGACAGTTAATGGGCTGCTTCCTTTTATTTAAAAACTGGTAGTCATCCTCTTTCTTTTTTTATCTGGTTCCTCTTTTCACCTTCTAAAGATTCCCACGTGATTTACAGCAAAGTGCTGTATGCATCCCTCATAATTTAAGAATACTGTTGTTTACTTTCATACACCTAATATAGGGGGTTTTCTTCTTCCCAATTGAAATACTCATATAGAATAATTTACTGAACTATAAACTATGACAGTTCATATGAAAAGGTTCTAAGTTAATCACATTTGCAACAGGCATTTAGTTATCAAAAGTGCAAGTAACTCTGTTACCCTGACTCATCATAAATGTATTTTAAGCCATTTTTTCCTACACATTTAGCTGAAGATCAGTAATACTTACCTATGACCATAATGAATAAAAAAAGTATTCAGGAAGATAGTTATTTTTCTTTTAAAAGATGAATTTATTTTAACAGAAAATTATGGTTTTTAACAAATCATTAATTTCTTTAGTTTCCCCTGAGTATGACCCTAGAAAACCTGCTGCTGTTCTATCACATCTACCAGCGGATCTGTCTTTTGGAAAGGCCTGTTGGCAGTAAACAGTTTCATGAATATGTATGTCCTTGTATAGACAATAAGTGATACTAAAATGTGCATAAAAGTACAAACCAGGACCCCATGTCTCACTGAGTCTGCAAGTTTGACTTTTGACAGTTGTCAAATAGAGGGATCCTGCTTTGGTCTGAATGGGATACGAAACTTGCCATGTTGTCACTGATGGAATCTACAATTTTTGTGCTTCTATTTTTGTTTCTAGTTTATCTTTTTTCATGCTTCTTTTACAGAAATTTACTGCTTACTGAAAACTGAAGGTGATCCTTCCTTCCTTCCTTCCTTCCTTCCTTCCTTCCTTCCTTCCTTCCTTCCTTCCTT
>VZRH01002842.1:359330-428382 GCA_013397555.1 Urocynchramus pylzowi | reverse complement strand
CTTCCTTCCTTCCTTCCGCCACTTCCTTCCTTCCGCCACTTCCTTCCACCACTTCCGCCACTTCCCTTCCCTTCCGCCACTTCCTCCCTTCTCTCTCTGCATTCTGAATATAATAATTAACAGATTTAGAAATCAATTTGTAATTTAAGATTAATTTCCTTACTTTCCAACTTTCTGTTAACAGAAAAAAATCAGATATATCATTCTCATGAAAATATTTTGAGAGATAAAGTAATATATAAGTGCATTTAGGCTGAATTGCATCCATATGGATGACAACAACTCTAAAAAGAATAGATCCACTTTTGTCAACAATCATGAATAACTTATGCTCCATTTATGCTCAATTTCTGCCCAAGTTCCACTGGAAATTTATACAACACACCTTTTGCATCTAAAATTGTGCTAGAATAAAATCCTACACATACTCCAAAGCTGGAAAAAAAATATTTGAGGATATCCCAAATATTCATGAGCAGCCTGTTTCACCTGAAAACTGAAAAACTAAGTCAAGTGTGTGGTGTTCAGACTAATGATCCTGCAATGCTTTTCACTGGACTTCATCACTGCAGTTACTTCATTAGGATTTAGCAGCTATTGTAACTTGGAAGAACAGTGATCAACTAGAAAAAGGGAAACGTTGTTAATTGTGCTATGGCCTTCTTGTGGAAATGATAACCCACAAAATAAAACAAACCATAACTAAAAGATTTATATCATTAACAGTAATGCTAACTTAAAAAAATTCCAGCTTAATGTTTCTTAGCCATCATAGGACATAGCTGAAGAAAAGAACAGAGCTGAGAAGAGGCAGAAAAGAAAGAAGGAAGAACTGCAAATACCCAAGGAGAAACCAGAACACAGATAGCAGAAAAAAATGTATGACTCATTGTAAGAGAGAGTGTGAGGAACAGAAGAAAATATCTGCAAAAAAGAAATCAACAAATAGAAACACTTACAGCCAAAATCCTAATATGGTAGTAGATATTAAAAAAAAAAAAATAATGCTTTCCTGGACTAAATAACAGCTGCCAGCACTGGAATTCTCTTTCAGAAATAGGACTGGTTTGTCATGACAACAAATTGTTGCCACACATGCAGAACTTTGGGCTGCTTTTTTCCCAATAACTAAATAAGCTGGTGTTATTCCTCATATTGTTTTTTTCTTGTTTTTTTTTTCCTATTAACTTCTTTTTGTTCATATCTGGAATATAAAATTGTCTTTTGCAGTCATACTTTAACAACATTTTTCTGACCATTTTCTTAAGTGAAAAAATATCTTAATTATATATATTTTTTTGTAGAATAAATAATGTATATTTGTCCCTAATCATTTTCAAAGTGAAATTAAATGTTAAAACTGAACTTAGTATGCTCTGTTCTGCATGACACTTAATTGCACTATGTACTTTGCAACACAACAGTGGTAGCAAATGTTTCAATAGAAAGTGTTATCTAGTTATTTTTTCAGGAAAGTGATTAGTGTATGCCAGTGAAACCTGCAGCTTTGCAGTAAAATCAATGTAATTTTTTCTAGCAAGTTTTATATTACTCATAAATGCATTATTCGGGATTGCTTAATAGAACCTATGACTAATAATCTTTATCATATCTTAACAAGAAATGTATGATTTTTGAATAGCTTGGCACTTCTTTGAAGTAAGGGCAGGATTTTCAGACTTTGAAGAAGTCTTTTTTTTTTTTTAAGGACTCTGTCACAACAGCTAGTATCATGATTTATTTTACTGTGTTTGCTCAGATTTTTTTATATGTAATAGCTGAACTTGAATGCACATTTAACAATTTTAGCCAAAGTGGATCAAGGTAAAGTTCATATTACTGTAGGAATAGCCACAGGCTCGTCTCTCCCTTTATTCTAATATCAGGTAGGCTATGTCATTTTAATATTATGAAATTATAAAAAAGAGTAATTTACATGCAGATAAGTCATATTTCAATTCTTATTTATGTTGTAGAAGATCTATTCTCATTATGTATAAAAATTCAAAGATTAAAAAGTATCAACAATACATAGACTGTATTAACAGAATTCACACAAGTTGAAGTGTAAGCAAAGTTTTAATAATGCCTACAAGGATATGTTTTAGTTTTATGAAGCTCTATTTATTGCCATGAATCTTTTCTCTAAAGCAGAGACTTCCATTTCTCATATAGTTTGTTGTTATGTGCATTGATAAGACATGGCAAACAAAGAAGTTATCTTCTATGTTTATGTCTCCACCACAGCATTTGTAAGATTTCTGATGGGAAACTCAGAATAAGGATTAACCAGAATGATAATTTAACTCTTGCTAAGGTAATGTTTTCGTAGTTTGAAATAAAGTTTTTAAAAGAGGTTTAGGCACCTGAAATAGGTGTAGTGGAATAAAAGTGAAAAAAAAAAAAAACCTTCTTGCAGAAAATATTACAAAGTAATTTTTGTATGATAAAAAAATCTAAATTTGTCTAAAATAATATTGTGAAATACTGCAGAATTAACATTTAAATAACTTCCTTTGTATTGCAATGCTGGACTATATAAAGATTATTGACTTTTGTCAAATTTTATTTCTAATTTCTTTTTGCTTTGGGAACTGCTTCTAAATATGCAAAAGGAAACACTTTAAAAGCTTTACCCTCTGAAGGTATAGAAGTAAAGGATTTCAGTACTGCTAGAAAGTATTAGAGGGTTTTTTAAAAAAAAAAAAAAGAAGAAACACAGGAATCTTCAAAAGGAATAGATAGATTTCACGGGGCATCTGTTTAGCCTACTCTAGTTAAAAATGGCATTCAGCTGTAAAACATCAATATGTCAGGCACATTACTAATATAATTTTTATGACAGCATAACATATTGTGAGGACATTATCCTTTTCTGTCTTCTTCAGCCTCATTCAGCAGACTGTCCTATTCACAAATCCTCTTTCAATTGACAATTTTTTTGAGAAAAACTAAAGCCTCTATAGCAGTAATTTAGGTTAACTAGCATCTTTGCCTTATATTTGCAATTACCATTCGGCTGTTAAGTATTCTACAAAGCTACTCATATCCCAGTGTAGCCCAGATGGTAGCATGCATTACAGGGCACTTTTGTGATCCCAGAATTTCTGTGTCACTGTTACCTGTAGGATTTAGACTGCAGCATGTAGAACGCTGTGGACCAATGAGTTTATTTGAGCTGCATATTGTATATAAGTGTGATTTAGTTTAGGCAAGAAGAATTAAATCATCTACAATTCTTTTCATTTCACTAAAATGCTTAATTGTACTTCTATGCATGCAGCCCACCATATTTGCATAACAATCTTAGTATTAATAATAGCAATATGTATTCGTGCCAAGGTAACACAAAATTAAGTTTAACATTTTTTCCTTGTAGGATTCCTGCTTCATATCTCTCATTATTCCTTCAAATCACTCAATTATTTTCTTGTTGGCTTTTCACTATCTTTCCAGAATGTCTTTGTACCTGAAAGTATAAAACTTCCCCATGAAAGGAAAGCAGCCAAGCCTGCCCTCTCTGTCTTTCTACAATGACAGCAGGTGTTCTTTGGTGCTCAGATATGATGGACATCTTACGGTGATGACTACTAAGGAAACAATCATACTGGTATCCTCACTAGATGCCTTGGTAAACCTTCCATCTTGTCTCATTCATACCAACTGGGCAGCTCTAAGCACCACAGCAGAATTCCACAATCTAATTGAATATCTCCTTTTCAATCATAGCATTATTAAACCCAGGTCTGTCTTTTCATGCCATAATGAACTGACCTGGGCAGAAACCAAGCATTCACATCATGAGATAGGAGTCACTCAAACACCACTGCTCCGGCTCCTCCAGTTGTCTCTGTAACACTGCAAGGCAATGATCATGACCTAGACAGGGAATTATGCCTCCCAAACTGAGTCTGGAGGTCTTCCTCTGCCCACTGGTTTAACTAAGAATTTTGTCTTGTAAAAGAAAAAAAGCAGAGAGATATTTTTTTCTATCTTGTCTTTGAGGTACTCTGCCGATAATGTGTGTCAATTCATGGCAAAGTGCAATAATGTTGTCAAGCAGAACAAATAATTCTACTCTAATGTTTTATTACATTCAGGCAGCATTATAGAAATAGCTTTTTGTAGAAAAGTCAGGGAGATGATGAGTATTAGAGAGATGAAAATCATCAGGAAGAAAAATCTACATTTTAGCTTCAGTTGTCTCTCAATTTTTACCTAGACTGTTAGAAACTCAAAAATTCCTACCATCTTCTTGTTTAATTTTCGTTTTTTTCTCCTCACAAAAAAATCACTGCTGGTAGACTTGCCAATTTCCATTTTAATGATTTAAAAAAAAAAACATCAGAGGAAATTTTTTTAAAACAATCTATTGTTTCATTGTTCTGGTAGGTTGACCTTGTCAGCTGCCAGATGCCCACCCAGCTGCTCTCTCACTCCCACTCCTCAACAGGACAGAAAGAGAAAATAAGATGAGAAAGCTCATGGACTGAGATAAAAATAGGGAGACAAAACAAACTCAAACTGGTGAAAAGATAATTTAATTTCTTGTCAATTAAAATAGATTTGAATAGTGAGAAACAAAGATAAAAGCTAAAAACCTCTTCTTCCATCTTTCCTTTTTCCCATGTTCAACTTCACTCCTTCATTTCTGATTGTTCAATGTCCTCTTCTGAAGAAGAAATAAAAAGATTAAAAAAAAAAGACAATAAACAAGAAAAATTAAAATTATATTCTTTATAAATTCTCATACTTCTAAAATTATCTCAGGAGTTTTGAATGTGGCTGGTTAACTATCCTAGCAGAGTTTTATAGCTCACATTGAGTCCATGAATTACCTTGAGTGTTATTCCTGGGAAATGCTGCATTGTCCAGATCCCTTAGTTGGAAACCACACACTTCCAAAGCTATTTCTAAACCCCATATGATTCATAAATTTTCCAGTTTTGGCTTCAGTTTTTCTTCTTTCCCTTTGAACCCATGATAAATAAAATAAGTGATGTGCAGGCATTGTATAAAACATACACTACACAATCTAAAATCTAATAACTGAAAGTAGCTTCCCTAGAAATTAAAGATCATGCAAAGTTTTATCAAAATTATTATTGTCTCAGGATAAGTTTGCTTTGAAAAATTTAGTTCAAAAAATCAAAACGTTTATTAGGAACTTATAATTTTCCTTTTACAGGGAGATAATATTGAATCAATTAAATCTTTGTATACAAATATATTGATTTCACAACTGCTGCACCATAACCACTGTCTGATAGCAGAAAAATATTCTATGTGAATTAAACCAAACTACGTATTGAACATTAGAACTTTTCTGCTCAATATTTTAACATATTAATTCAAGTTCCTCAAACTGGCAGCTATTCAAGTACCTCAAATCTATTAAAAAAATAATAAAATTGTAATGAAACATTAAATTGAGAAGTTATGTAAATGTATAACACACCACTTATTTTCAGAAAGAATTGATGGAAATTAGAAATAGGTAAATCGTTAGCCAGGAAATGCAAAAGAAAGTTTACAGAAAATGTTTGTAGAATTTCAGTATTGAATATTCCTATTCCTGTATTGATTGCTCAAATTAATAATTAATCCTCAATAACTTCAGTGGAAGTTCAATTTCACAGTTGTGGTTTAGGAATGGTATTCTCCAATTTGATATGTCCACTGAAACATTCCAACCCACATACTGCTTGCTCACTTCCACCCGGTCCTCCCCTTCCCCTGCCACAGGATAGGGAGAAGAATTGGAGGCACAAAAGGTAAAGATCATGGGTTGAGATAAGAACAATTTACTGGAAACTACAATAAGATGAGAAAATGAACACAATAGTAATGACAGAGTCTAGGGGAAAAGAAATGTTTTTACTCACCCCACGGAAACCCTTGGCAATACCTGGCTATTCCCACCATCTGGCTGCCCTGATTGGGAAGTGAGCCTTGCCTGTCCCCACAGAACGATATGAGGTGGTATAAAAATGGGTGACATTAATGCTTAAAATAGATAAGGTCATAACTAAGTAACAAAGTAGATGAAGGGAGGGAAGTTATATTTAATTTCTAAAGAAATTCTATGCATGAACTAAAAGAATACAAAAATCAAGGCTACCACACATGGTTGAGAGAATTGGGGTTGTGCAGTCTGGAGAAGAGAAGACACTGAGAGAAGATACTGGGAAGACCTTATAGCAGCTATCCATTACCTAAAGGGGGCTACCAGAGAGATGGAGAGGGGCTTATTACAAGGGCAGGTAGTAATAGGACAAGGGGAAATGGCTTCAAACTGAAAGATTGTAGATTTAAATTAGATATTAGGAAGAAATTCTTCACTGTGAATGAAGAATGGAACAGATCAGCCAGAGAAGTTGTGGATTCCCCAAACCTCAAAGTCAGGTTGGACAGGGCTTTGAGGAACCTGATCTAGTGACAGATGTTCCTGCTGATGGCAGGGGAGCTGGAACAAGATGATCTTTAAAGTTCCCTTCAACCCAGGCCATTCTATGATTTTGTGATTCTATTATTTCATTGCAGTTCATATGTAGTTGAATTCAAACTGAAGATACAGAGGGAATGGAATTGAGAGATAAGGAGAGAGTACGGTCTGGAGTTCTTTTATTTTTAAAGAGTTTAAGAGCACAGACATGTCTAAATACCTAGGAATAGGTTCTTGGGGATTATAAAATAAATTCCACAGCACCTCTCACTCAGTTCTGTGTGAGGAGAAAGGGGTGCTACTGCATCCACAGGCAAAGCAAGACCCTTGTAATATTTTTAGTGTGTCTAACTTTAAATCTTTGGAATCAGTAAATGTTAAAAAGAAAAATCAATTTAAAAGAGTTAAAAATCAGAAGGTTTTCTAAGAGGCTGCATAGTACATGTGCTTTACAGAAAAAAAATATTCTTAAAGAATTCACATTAAAATTACAGTCAATAAATAACTGAAGTAATTCCTCTGTACATTTTCTTCTCTCATGGCATTAAAAAAGATACCTTAAAATGTGCTAATTTAGCAAAAAAATAGAGATTATAACTTGAAAATGTCATCACCTCTGCATGTCCTGTCCATACAAAGCCTAGCTACTGTAAACAGTATATTTTTTATTGTATGGATAAATTTCCTAGACAATGGATGCTGTTCTTGTTGTTGTATATCTACCAATTCACTGAAAACTCTGCACTGTTCTAAAAGACAGCATAATTTTTTTTTCTTCCATTTTCATACACTGTTCAATATTTAGCAACAGAGACTAAGAAAGAAAGGAATAATTTATGAATGCCTCAGAGAAGCCAAAAGAATGAGCTCACAATATATCTTTAAGTTATAGTATTTAACAGAAGATGCCATTTATATTTTTTATTTTCAGTTCTTCTTTCCAAAAGGGTGATTTTTATTTCTATTTGTCAAAGTATCACTCCACATATTTACCCCTGTTCCTGGAAGATTTCTGGATGAATTATCTTGGTGAATAAGGATGGATATTCCTTTTAGTTGTGTGTAGAAGTAAAGGTAGAAACTTTTTTTTAGTTTTGTCACTTTTGAAAGCAGAAGACATCTATTCCCCTAACAAAGGAATAATTCAATTTTTAGAGTTACAATATTTTTATATATTTATTCATGAGAGAAATGTTAATGATCTAATCAAGTTACTAAAACATTGGAATATGTATGTCAAGAGTTGGGCAGCATTGTTTATAATTGCAAACACTTGAGGTAAGTTTTAATTTAGAAATGTGATTCTGTTGATAGATTAAAAAAAAATCATGTTTGTATTTGCTAAATAATATGTAAAGAGTTGAAAAAGTGGAACAATCACATGTGCATATTATACCAAAAATTTCATAATATCCCTATAAGCTGTGGAAAATGTAGTATTGATTCAAAGAATAAATTTCATTCAGGTATTAATATGATTCAATGCATGCCAAAGCAAGATTGTAGCTCAAGATGCAGTGAACTATCCAGATGTTATTTAGGTGGTGACAGAAAGAATACCTGGCTGACTGTGTATCACTTATTCAATGTGCTCTGGTAGTTGATGGGAAAACTAACCTATCTGTATGAATTCCCTAGTGCAGAAATCAGGATATCAATTCATTTTCTTGTTTGTTTTTCTCTCTCTGGGAGAAGCAGTCTTACAAGCTCCACTTCCTATCTGTAAATATAAAATTTTGAATAGGGCCCTGACTTAACACAGTTACTGTGAAAACCAGTCATGTCCTATTAATTATGTTGGTTTGCACTGAAGACATACTTTGAACTCTCTTTTTCTTTCTTTCTCTTTCATCTGTGGCAATGATAATTCATGAAATCCTATCCACTGAACCAAAAAAAACACCTCTAAGTTGGGTAACTCAAATATCTGAAACACAGCGTGTTAATGCATAGGTAATTTTTTTTTTCCTAGCAGTGTACTATTGAATGCAAATATTTACTTATGAGTCTGTAAAAGTCAGAACAGAAAAGGTGACAGTCCAATGAATATCGATATTTTTTTTCTTTATAACTACTAAAAATGAAGGGAATCATTACTGTTATGGCAGTGCAAGATATGCAAATCACTGGCAATTGCTTTGCAACAGATGGTAGAAATATTTAATACGCCTGTTTCCAGTTTAGTTTCTAAGTCCAATATATGTAGTTAAAAGATTGGAAGTGAGCCAGGAAGGAGTAAACCTGCTTGTTTGTCTTGAAATAGCTGCTTCACTTTGGGTTGATAGGGGCTCTTTGGAGGCAGAAGGAAACAGCTTTATCTATGAAATCTTTTGATCATGACAAGGCTTGGAGAACTTGGGAGTGTATGTCTGGCAGCACAAATGCACACTGAATGTCCCTGCAATTTGCCAGGGATGCTCCTATGGCACAGAGTTAATTCATCCATGAAGACACCTCTGAGGTGGCAGAGAGCAGAAAACTTTTTGCAAGGGCAAAAAGTTTGATGAGGAGCGCCTAACCCAGAAAGGCCCTAGAAGGCGTTGATCTGCAGCAAAATATTTCTTCTTCAGGAGCCAGGAGCTTCCTTTGTTCTCAGATCTTTAAACCTTTCTCACCAACAGATTGCCATTCCCTCTGCTGAAAGTCTTACCCGGAGCTTGTATATTATTTTAGTATTTCAGACGCATGGTGGTGTGAGAGATAATAAACCTTCAGACCCTCAGTCACTCTGGATGTTTTCACTTTAAAGCAAAAAAAAAAAAAAAAAAAGGCAGAAGGGACTGGGGAGCAGTTGCAGTCAAAAGATCACTTTTTCTTTATTTTTGGTGTCAATGTTTTGGGGAAAAACAATAGATAAGCATACAACAGTAGCCATGAAACAAAACTTTTAGTGCGGACAAAAAAATAGCCTCAATCTGTTTTCATCCACATGTGCTAATGCAATTATAATATTTTATTTTGGGAGGATAACCAGCCCTACTTATGTCTCTCTTGCCACTTACCTGCTTAAATGCAAATGTGTTTGAAGAAGATATCTTCAGACTTGAGAATCACTATAAATGTGCCATATACTCAATAGGAAAGAAAAAATAAAATCATCAATGGGAATGTCAGGTTTCAAATATAGCATCTGCTTTAACTTGGGGGAGGTAAACCTCACTGGGAAAACACAGAGGAAATTTTCCAAATTTGCATCCTCTTGTAGAAATCTGTTTCTTTTAGGAAATTGTCTCAGCAAAGTGCTGGAGAAAACATAGATTTACTACAAGGTAAAAAAGAGTTACAAACAGAATCAAAATATTTATTTTGCAACTTCATGGACTAAATCATCAAGAAGGAAAAAAATTTGGATAACTACACTACATGCTTGCATGTCTGACTTTAAGAAGAAAAATTATTCTTAACAGAGATGCCAATTCAAAGCCCTGGCAATACATTAGATTACCTAAGTCCTCAGCAAAAGGCTTGTGTACAATCTTACTGTTCTCATGCAACTTATTTTCTTAAATAAATTGGGAAGTTAGTGGTTTTCATATGTATGGAATTGTTCTAAGAGAAATTAAAATGGTGTGGGTTTTGTTTCTTTGGGTTTTCTGTGATTTTTCCAGAGTTAATAATTATTAGGAAAGGTTAACCCTTTCTGATCTAATTAATTACAAATCTCTTCTGTTCTAATTAATTATAAAAATCATCAAATGTAATAATTTTGAAGTCTTATTGCTCTCATTGTCTTCATGTAAATTCACCTTTGTTAGCATAAAATATCAATAATATGATCATAAGCTCTAACATTAACAACATGCAATAACTGTTTTATAATTTATTATATTACTTCCCACTACAAACAGAGAATGCAAATTTATAAGTGCAATAGCATATTTTGATACTGGAAAAACATTAATTTTTCTGATGCTTGTGATGTGCTTGTGCAATTATAGTCAGGTTTCTCAAAGTTTTCATCATAATCCATGATTTTCAGGTATTTATAACTATTTATAACAAAGAAATTGGTGCAGTCTTGAATTTCACACAGGGTACACAGTGTGAGACTTACTGTGAGTGTACATGAGATGCCACTGCAAAATTCCTGCTAATGAAGTTAGAGAATGAAACCAGGCTGCAGTTCACTGTGAAACATCCAGGGCAGGCAGGATTCATCATTTTGCCTCCAGATTAGCTTGATTTATACACAGGAAATCTGAATGTGTTTGATTTACTGCACATGGAAACTTACAGTGGTTGCACATGTGGTGCAGCCTAGAAGTGCTTTTCTTCTCAATGAGAAAAATTTTGGATGAAAAGAAAAGTCTTTTTGGTTAGGTACTCAGTGCCTCAGTGAGGCACTTTGCAGAGGTGAGATCACTGACTACATGAATAGAGAGAGAAAGTGAGAAAAGGCTTAACCAGGAGAGAAAAAAAATCTGTTGACACAGACTTTATGGTTTAACTAAAGCTACAGACTATTGAGAGAAACCTTAATTACCTATCAAATAGTTCAAATGTTCAAACAAGACCAAGGGAGCTGCTGACATCCTAGCAATGCCCAGCTAAATACCATAAGCATTAGTGTTGAATTGGCATTTGCAGAGCAATTGTGAGACTGCAAGTGAAAAGAATGTTGTACCTTTTAAAGCACAGCCATTTCTGTACAAAGAACTGTTATCTGATTAAATTTAGGAATATTGAAAGGTTGTCCTGAATGAATTAGTTTAGAAATGTGTTTGGCTCACATTATTTAAGGCACTTTGCCTTAGATCTCTGGCAGTCTGGTATAAAGGAAACCTCAAAAGCAACTTCAGATGACTAGGAAGGCTGCTTTTAAACAGGTGTTATCAAACATGCCTTAAATTTTGTTAAGGGTTTCCATGCTCTAATTAGATGACTGAGTTGTGATACAGACTGCTCTCCAAGTTGAAAGCTTATTCATGTAACAACGTAATTGGAAATTTTAGCATAAATTTACTGGAGGAACTTATATTTCTGATTTTATAAATCTGTGGATTTGGGAGACTAAAAAAAGAAATTAAAGGAGCCTTCATACTTTTTAGATGTATAAGTATTCAGGTGACTGAAATATGGCAGTATGACTGGGTAGGAAGTCAAACTAATTCCTGACAACTACAGTAGGTAGTACAGAAGTAAAGAAGTATAGGGATCTATTTATTTCCCTTAGTTATCCATCTGGTGGTAAAATTCTCCTGTTTTATTTTTGCTAATATAAAAAGGGCTTGCATGTGATGAAATTCTCAGGATTGTCATCATTATTCATAGCTTTATATGTACTTGAATGTACTTGATTATGTACTTGAATCCATTAAAAATATTTAATTAGTTCTCTGACAAAATACGTGTGACTTTTTTTCTGTCTTATTCTCTATCCAGCTATGTCTAAGGCCATACTTCAGTCACCTGAATCTGGCATCTTAACTTTTAAGATCTATTAATTGAAATGATTAGAAACAAACAAGCGATATGTTTGTGACATAAATTATAATTCAATTAACTTAATATGATTCTGAAGAAATATTTTTAACATTTCATTCTTTTTCACAGTTAGCTGCTTATTCTTGAACTTATGAACTTATAATTCTGGAAGAGTATTTGTTTTTCTAAAAGAAATCTGGTTCACTAAAGTAGAGGCAAGTTTGCATTTGCCTTCTGGTTTGTATATAGAATGCATAATCTTTTTTATCTTTTATTTTACTGTTGAAAAAGAGGCACTTGAGATTTTTAAATTTTCATTGTCTTTTTCAATTTGACAGTATATGCAATACAAGTGAACTGTGAAATACTGTTCAAAACATCTCTATCATATAAAATCCCTTTGTTCAAAAATAAGATATACTCAAAATTGAGGTACATAGTTCTTCAGCAAGTAAAAATCATACTTCAAAATTCTGGTTTTTTTCCCTCTTTCCTATGCACATGAGGTTTCTACTTTAAAATAAAGACAAACTATGGAAAGCTTAATTAATGTACTATGTGAAGAACTACAAATACAAGGCAATCATTTTAAAAATAAATATTTTCATTCTTTTTTTTTGCACTCTCATAATTTCATTAATTTTGTATAGATATAGATAAAAAGGAATTATTTATTTTTAATAATACTTCATGCAAGGGAAACATGTACTTTACATTACTGTCTTGGAAAAAGCCCCAAAATTAAAAATACTGGAGCTTCTATTTTTGTAAGGTCTCAATCAGTTCAGCTCTTGGCTTCATGCTGTGAAGTACTTTTATCAATGACCAAAAAGAAATCATAAAATCATTACTGATGAAATTTGTAAATGGTTTGAAAATTGAGAGAGTAGTAAATAATAAAGAGGATCTATTACTCTACAAAGTTATTGGGAGCACTTGACAAGCTGAACATAATCAAACAATATCTGGTTCAATACAGCAGAAAGGGAAGTCATGCATTTAGATGCAAATAAATTAAATTGTGTTTACAAGGTGAAACACTCCAGTCTGGAAAACAGTGACACCTAGCAAGAGCTGGGCTAAGATCCAGTCTAAGTTGGAGATGAATCCTGGAAATTCAGCCTGAGTAGAATCAATCTTTAAATAAACATACTAGACCTACTTTTCAATTGTGCCTTATATTCAGGTACAGAAACTGTCAAGCACTTTTATGTCTAGAGAGAGAGAGAGACCTGGTTTTTTACATAATAGCCTTCTCACTGGAATACTCACCCCAAACTACAAACTTTATTTGAGGCTCTTTTTATTCCAAGGCAGTTTGAAGCTGTGGGCCTGACCAAGGGTCTGTGAAATGTCTCAGGTGGGAATGAGAGTCACGAGCAAAGAATGAGATTTGAAATTATATCACACAAGATAATTGTGGCTGAAAATTAAAGAATTAGTTTCCTGGTTCCTGATCTCATGATTGACTCTGCTTGTTTGTACAAGATATGAAATGCATTGAATTTTCAGACAATAAATTTTAAAATCCAGTGCTTAAACTTATGGAATAAAGGTGGGTGCTTTCCTGTGTTCCTCCTATCTGGCACATGGGGGAAAATTGTCTAAGGACATAAAGGCCATGCTTTTTTTGTTGTTTTTTCCCTTTGGTTTTGCTAGTGAAATGGAAAAGCTTGAGAAGGAATAAAGAGATTCTGTGGGTCAAAATCAGTGTTTGCCTTTCCCTTAGAAAAAGAAATGTGTACAGGTTTTGGGAAAGTATAGATTCTGGAGGGTGTGTTCTTCCTGATACACAGGAAATTTCACAAGATAAAAAACTGCCTCCTTCTCTCTTCAGAAAGTTGCTCACTCTATAAATTTTTCCCTGTGGTTTTCTAAGGCAGTTCCAGAAATATAATTGTTTGAATTAATTTGAAAAATGAACTTGAATGAACTTATTTTGGAAAACTTTTCATCTATGTCTGTGGGAGTTGGAATTTTCCAGAGAATGGCAATCCCAGAGTGAACATTTACCACAGGGGCACTTTAAAAGACCTCTCTTTCACTGTAAAGAAACATGAATAGATATGAAATACTTTAAATATCTTAATTATATTAAATATTTTCTAGCAACTCAAATCTTTAATAAAATCTTTTGAAAAGCAGGTCACTGCTTTACAAACTGCATATAATCTAAGAGACACCAAAGACCTTTTATTTATGTGCTTGTTTTAATTTGGTAACTATAAGTCCACTATTAAATTATTTGAAAGAGGAAGCTTGGAGATTTGGCCTTACCTAGCCTCCAAATCAACCTTCTGGTTGAATTCCAGTAGATTAATTCCATCCTTACATTTTATTATAATCTTTTCACAGGAAAATTAGGACCTAAAGTGGGATAATCCATTTAAACAGAACCAATTCTCCCCCACAGTCGGTAAACTGAAATTTGGAAAATTTAGCCATTATATTTGAAAAATGTAAAGTTATGATTTCAGATTGAAAATTAAGACTAGATTATGCCCTAGTTTTTTACACTGAAAAAAAAAACCCAACCAACCAACTTTTTCTATTCTGTTTTGTAGTGTTTGCTTACTTGTGAGCAAACAAGTGAGGTAAATAAAAAACTAAAAGACAATAAACTTTTCTGTTATAGATCAGACACAAGTGTGTAAACCATTCACTATTATTTACCAAAAAATCTTAATTACAATAAATCTTTTCCCTATCCAAGACTTAGGCTTATTATGCCATACAATACTGATAAAATATTTAATGAGGCATTGGGAGTAAAAATGTATGGTTGTTGTATGTTGAAATTAGATTATGCTATACATTGTGTAGATTTATATGAAGTTGGAGATAATCTAAATATTGAGATTTATATTACCATGATTTATTTTTAAATAATGTTGTATTAATTTTCAGCTCTGTAAACTAGTGGATCTCTATAGCTTTTAGTAAAGCTTACTGAATTTTTCTGCCTAAGACTTTGGTCTTCGTTCTATGTGGAAGTCCATAAAATTTCTTTTAAAAAACCCCAAAACAACAGAATAATGCATCACATTGTCTTTTTCATGTTCTAACCTTCATAACTTTTCATGGCTTTCTATTGCTTCCTTTTTCTATATAGCACCATTAAAAAAAAAAAAATAACATATTCACCCCAAAATAAATTTTAAGTAGTTTTTGCTTTTGTGAGAATTAGAAAGCAAAATGTAAATATCATTAAAATATTNCATTAAAAAAAAAAAAATAACATATTCACCCCAAAATAAATTTTAAGTAGTTTGCTTTTGTGAGAATTAGAAAGCAAAATGTAAATATCATTAAAATATTTATAATAATATAAAAAGATAAAATTATTATTAATATTTTTAAACAAACCTAATTGATTTTTTTATAACCATGACTAGTTATCTATATACAAGGGAAACTATTGACATTAAAATTAAATACCGTACTCCCCCTGACTTTGTCACATTCCTTTGGACTGAAATATAACTACATTGGCTGTACCTTTTTTTTTTCCATTGAAAATAAGTTTTTAAAGTCATAACAGTTCAGATTTTACTTCTGCATTTCTTCTTTTCTTTTCTTTTTTTTTTTTTTTGCCTGAATTTTTTTGATGTTTTGAATGTTTGTATACACCTAGGTACATATTAGCAAGATCATAATATTATGATGTTGAATGGACCTTAGCACAGGTCCATTGGATAGATATTAATAAGAATCATGCAGGTAACTAAAAGTAGTGGTGTTTTTAAGCTACCTCTGTGAGAAGGGGGTCATTTTACTACAATTTCAGCAAATGTTTAAATAAAACAAATGTACGCCACCTATTTAAAAACCATGAAGATTAAAATCCGTTCTTCTGACAAACAGTACCTGTTTAGAAATATGGTTACCTTGAAATTAATCTTGCTTAACTTATACACCTCAAGGCCAAATAGTGCTTGAAGATGGGGGCTGTGAGGGACTGCAGGGAAAATAGTCAGATGTAAACTTTCACTCCTAGGCACTTTGCTTAAACAGATTTTTTTTGCAAGTAGCTTACAAGTTCTGTGAATAAAGGCATGAAATGGCCAAAGAGATAGAGATCAGGTTGTTAATGTACTAGTGCAAGTTCTATAGAATAGTATTCGAACTATTATTAGTTTATATTGTTATTAGAAAAATCGTACTACGTGGTGCAATGGAAACTATCTCTACATCTGATTAGAATTCAATTACTAATTTCAGCTAAAATATTAGCAATAGCCAAGCTCAGGATTTAAAACATGCTGATATATTTTATTTTCAAAATTCTTTCACAGATGTTGTAGAATCTTCATTTTTTTTTTACCTTACAAAAATATCAGGTTATTAAATATTTAAAATATTTAAAATATTTTAAATATTTTCATTCACAAGTTCACTTACACTTCAGCAAAAACTATCCGAAATTGAGAAAAAGGAGTCCAAAAACTAAACAGAGTTTCATACTGAGTAAGAAAACATGTTCAAAGTACCTATTCTTGCATTTATTTCTGTTTCTTTATGGTCCAAACCCTGATATATATCTATTTCAGTTCTCCTGGCCATTTTCCTTTAATTTGACCTGAGCAGTGAATTTTAAAAGAATCCATTGTTTACACCACTCTATCCTGGAATCCAAACATTCACTTTCAGACTTGTTGCTTGCCATAAATGTTTATCCCATGCTATTTTCTTTGCTACAGTCATATTGGATTTAATTTCCAAAGATTTATAGGAAGATTTCTTTTTTAAGTATTCACAAATACTGCAGTTGTAATCACTCCTGATTAGTTAGTTGAGTGCCAACTACTTTATGTGGGAACAACTGTATAATGTGAGAGCAATTATGTGATTAGCTTATTTCTTCTAAGCTTAAGCATTATCAAGAGACCAAAAACTTCAGGTTATGAGGTAATTGTTTTTCAGCAACTTTATATGTTGCCACGGTGTAATATTAACTATTTTACCATGTTGTTGAGCAATTGTGCTGGATTCTGAAATAGGAGTCCATTTCTTTTGGAATGATGTATTTTTTTCCTGATGTGTGCTGGTCTTATGGAATATCTTATGGCTGCCTGTGCTGCAAGTGGAGCAGAGCTTTCCTAGTATATCAGAGAATGAGTTAGCTGTAGACCAATAATGAGTATAGTCATTTTAGCAGAGCTGCAGCAAGCCAGTTCCTCCTATCTTTGAGATGATTTCTTATGGTGTTGTATAATGCTGACACTTCAATGCTGTTTCAGGATCTGAGCTAGCATCTTCCTATGACAGTGTGTCACTTCAGATAGAGGTTTAGGCTGGCTGAGAGCTGGTTAGGGGATTTCCTACACTGTGTTACATTACTCAGTGTATCCATGACCATCAGTTTCATTAATATTTTATTTTGGCAGTATGCATACTGATACCCACTGGTGTCAGGGAAAGTTTGGGTAAGACTTTAAAACAGTTTATTGGCTTTGAGATCCCATATAACATTCCTTTTTTTTTTTTTTTTCCTTTTTGTTTTTTTTACCTTTACCACGCTAATTAACTAGGTAAAGCAAGGGAAAAAAAACAACAAAACAAAACAGAGAATTGTACAAATGAATCTTTGTGATTCTGTGCCACTGTGTCTGAAAGTTATAACAAAAAATAGGTGCAGCTCTAATTACAACATCATAAAAAGCAGACAGATTTTCAAAATCTACTCATGTGGGATCCTCATCATACCTGAACTCTTGAAAAAAAACCACAACATTAAGTTTCTGAGATGTGAGCTATTAAGAACTAGCTCAAATTTCCCAGTTCTCACTTGTGGTATCCATTTCAAAAAACTTTTTGCATTACTGTGGATTGGTTGAGTTGATACCTTTCAGTTGATAAAAAGCCCACCACAACTAATTTTCTGTTCAGCTTTAGTGGCGAACACATACTTGAAGTACATATCAGACTGAAAATATCTTATTAATTTGAATTAACAAGGCTTGTACTATTTCCCCAGAATTTATAAATAGCACAGAAATGCTCTTTTGGGCCAATATAGAAACAATTTTGGTACAGTAAATGCTACAGCTACCAGTCATAATGTGTTGCTTTGCTTTCAGTCCTGTTATTTTCCGTCCATGTTGCTGAAATTAGCAATTTCGTTAGATGTAACTGAACAAACTTTCATGAATGGGGAAGGAAATTTACCTTAAGCTTGTAGCATTGCTATCACAAAAAAGATGAAACATCCATAAGACAAATCGTCTCCGTTCAGTGAGCATTCCATGAAAAAGATGAAAAATTAGGCTCTTTGAGATACTGTTTGGTAATCTTTATGTCACTAACACTTTTGAAACATTTTGACCATTACCTTGTCAGGGTAACTTATGGCAGATACAAATCTATTCAAGGTTCAATGAAATAAGACTAATTGATACTGAAAGCTAAGGAAAACAGAGTTCTCTATTGCAATTTCCAGCAAAATTCAATTTCCAGTGATCACATAATTTTACCCAATATATGTATTACCCTTTAATTAGCATAGTAACAACCAACATAGTAACAATGGTTGCAATGAATAGTAATGATTTATCTCAGGTCTTGGTTAGTCCATGTATTTGTAGTAATTTATATATATTGTAGAGGGTTTTTTGCTTTTGTTTGTATTAAATTTGGTCACAGTAAATGGATTTAAAAACATAAATTATAATAAAAGTGCTTAACTCTTAGTGGTTCCTCTACTCCATTTCTGGGGTTCAAAATTCATATTTAAGATCGAGTTACTAATCTAGAAGTTCATTATAAGTGATGAAAGGAAATACCTACAACAATTTTAAGATGAGAATCTAAGGACACATAAATGTCATGGTTTAGTTGAGGTGTTAGGGCATGGGTTGGACTCAAAGATCTTAAAGGTCTCTTCCAACCTGGTGATTCTGTGATTCTGTGAAATGTTTTCTTCACTACAAATGTTTTCAATATATTTTCAATATATAATAAAAAGCTGACAAAAAGAAAGGATACCTAGGATTATTGCTTATTCAGAGTCATGGGGAGACCAGTGACTTCTTTCTCAAAAGTTTGTATCAGGCTCAGAGCTATTTGGCATCTTTGTTGGTGATGTAGAGAGTGGGATTAAATACAGCCTCATCAAGTTTGCTGACAACACCAAGCTGTGCCATATTACTGAATTTTCTATCATCTCTTTTCCAGGACAGAGACAAACCAAGCATGCACCAATCACTGGAGCTTTTCACAACTAGAACTGAAATTCAGCAGTGTCTTGTCACTTGTTTTATTAACAGAAATTAATGTTAATGTTGACGTTCGATAACTGACATTGTGAGAAAAAAAAATCAAATGCCACTTTGTTTATAATTGTGTCTTTTTTTTCCATGTGAGTGTCTGTAATTGTTTTACAGAATTGAAAAAACAGAATGGAGGGAATAAAATCCACGAAACAGCCTAAACTCCATAAGTTTCATATAAAAGCTTTGGCCTTGACAAATACTCACACATATAAAGTTTAATTTATATCAGTCATCAATGAGAATAATTCAGCAGGCAAAGAAGTTATATTGATACTTGACTAAATAAAAAAATAATTTCTCATGTCAGTAACTCCTACACCCATTCATTATATCAGCTGAAGACAGGCAGCAGACTTGGTATATATTTAATAAATAAATGCTCTAGTGTTTGTGTGCTATTACATTTCTAGGGCAGTAGAGATAAGACAGAACATGAAACAGTTTAATGCAAATATGTGACCAGTCAGGTTTGCAATAAAGAAGGACTGAAACAAATAGTGTTTCATTGTACCTTGTGTTTCATTGAACCTTCTCATAGTAACTTTAATGCAAAAATCTATAAATAATAAAAAATCTAAAGGACATGTACTGTGCTTGATCTCAAATTAAGAGATATTGCCACCACTATAGAAGACTGTCAAAAGACAGTGGTCTCCTGCTACCAAACACTGTAAACACTGAGGTGAAGCCAAGAAATTTATTTTCTAGCATCGA
Organism: Urocynchramus pylzowi; assembly: GCA_013397555.1. Taxonomy (NCBI): domain Eukaryota; kingdom Metazoa; phylum Chordata; class Aves; order Passeriformes; family Fringillidae; genus Urocynchramus; species Urocynchramus pylzowi. Next base: position 408,528 of record VZRH01002842.1, on the reverse strand, counting down.
TCTTATGACAAATTTCTATTGCAATGACTTTATTTCTAATACACCAAATAATAGATGCATATATAATAACTTTATGTGATGGATGTTGATGCTGTAAATTGACAGCAACTTTCACTGCTATCATTGCCCTACTATGTATGGATTGACTACAACTCAAATAACAGGTACCTGGTGCCTTTCATGCTTTGAAAGACTGATGTACCAATAGAAACAGCTTTTTGTCGCTATTATTATCCCTTGTTTTGACAATTCATGGAATTTTTTCTGTTATCTAAAGTAATTTTTTAATATTTCTGTTTAAAGGTTGAAGGGCATAGGTTAATCAGCTACCTCTTTCAAGATGCCTTCTATCTTTATAAGCTGTTCAATAACTAAGCATAGTGTGATAAGGTGAGAAAACCACAAACTGAAATGCACTTTTTTGGACCAAATAATTCAACAATGAGAAGAAGAAGGACAATTATCTAGGTACACTCCAAATCAACTCATTGCCTATGTCCTTTTGTGCAGGATTACTGATAGAGAAGAACTTTATTTTCTTGCATTACCAGAGTACAGAAATATCAGACTGTGATTTGAAGAAAAACAATTCCTGTTGTTTCTCTTTGACAGCAGGTTCTGAGGCTAGTGTGTACAGGAACAAAAGGTACTCACCATTTGTTTAATCTCAGCATCATCCCCTCTGATTTCAGTGAGATTTTACATTCATGAAAGAAAACCAAACCATGAAAACCAAACCAAACCAGAATTGTCAGGGGAGAGGGCAGGGTATGTCAAGTTTTGCATCAGTTTTAATCCTGCAGACTGCCATGAGATGAAATAGAAAGTGATGGCATGTCTGATGACAGCAATTTTTAACAGAAGATTTTTAAGAAAAATATTAAGTTTTTTATAAAATACACATCCCATTCGAAGGAGTAGAAATTCAGGACAGACAACACTGAAATAGTACAGTAAACTTGAGAATAATGAGAATTGCATTGAACACATTTTTTTAGTTTTTAGTGGTACTTAAATTACAATATTGTGTAAAGATAAACTTTTGCACACATTTCATGAAAGGAAATGAACATCAGTTATTAATATCACTTAACTTCACCCATCTTAATACAATGGCTAAGATAAAACTTTGGATACAGATATAAGTACCAGCAGTGGCACAACAGCTAGACAACTTAAACATCTAATATCCTATTAGTGAACATTTCAGAAGTGTAGACTGAGTATCTTGGCACGTGGCTTCTGACTAATCTCATCATGGGAATCCCTTCCACAAGCTTCACAGGATGTCTTATTTCATTTTTGGACATTGTAATTACCCAGAAAAAGAGATGTTTTTTTACCTGATAGCGTTTAAGTATATATATCCTTTTGTACATCTCCATGGCTACAAATAGTGACTGTTTTCTGCTGAACAATCTCCTGAACCAAAAAAAAGAATGCTACTTTTTTTTCCTCTTTTTGTCTCTGTGGGGAGCCCTTAGTGTTAGGTTTTAGTCCCTAAGGTGGACAGACATAGATCAGCTTTTTTAGGTCTATGGAATACTAATTACTTTTATGAAAGGTTAACTTAATGGACATAATAAAGAATGATGGCAAGAAATAATCTTTTGACTGTTGTTTGTAGTGTATGGTATGAATGTGGTGAATTTCTATATGGGGCACCTCATTGTTTATTTCCTGGTCTTACTGCTTACAAGTTGAATACGTTGAATACTATAAAGGCACTTAAAGCCAGTAGTGTAACCAAAAGAAATGTTAATAAATAAAAGCATATTCAAAGGGATCATATTGAAGTCTTTCAGAATACAAAACACCCACAGCGACTTCAGCAGCAGTCATCTGTGTTGAATAGCTGCTTGTTATGAATCACAGAATTTTTTCTGGCCTATAATAATTTTTCTTCCCTGCTATAGCAGTGGATTTTAAAAGCTCTGTTCTCCTACTTGTGTCATTTTCTGTTCATTTTAGTAGTAGTATATCTTATATTTAGACTCAGAACTACCATAATAAATATAACTTTTATGAGCAGTAAGTAGTTTGCACTTCTTCAAATAGTACACATATATACATTATTGCCTCTATAACAAAGAAGAATGTTTTTAATAGATTAGTTTTAATTGAGTCTAGAATATTTGCTCCCATAATCATCTCTGAGCCTTTGTAGATGCAGTCTAGAAGACTGCGTGCCACAGATGTGACTTCTAAAAAACATATAGAACATGCAGATAAAACTGGTTTATATGCAGAGAGCAGAGGATAGATCAAGTCAACTTTTGTACTGAGGTTTGGAAGGAAATGCCTGGTGAGAACGTTGATGTGAGTGATATGGTATGATAGCTCACAACTGACTGAAAGAAACAGTTTGGGGATTCAAAGGTGAAATGAAACTGGGGGTCAGAAGCTGGATTACTTTGTGCAAAATGGCATGGCTGGGGACACTCAGATTTCTATGGATCTGAGGAAATTATTTTATATGTTAACAAAGTCAGTGATAACAACCACCATTGCATTCAGTGGATGCAGGAATAAGTGTCATGAGAAGGAGCAAAATCTTGTCATTCACTTCAGCTGTAACTAGCACAGACAGACCATGTAGGTATTCACAAGGAGACCTGTTCTATCTTTAAAAGCCATAAATTTATAAGCAAGAGTTCATAGTTAGCTCCATAGTTTATCTGCTGCAGCCATTCACAGCTCCATCCTGAAAGATACACTGAGAAAAACAATGACCAATATACTAATATTTTAGAGAAAATATTGCTCTTGAATGACCAAATATTAGTAAAAAGCTTGGGGTTTTTTTACTCAGTACTACTCAACCTGTATGTTATTGTCTTTTGCTATTGCCAATTTCACCATTGGTAACAGAACTTTTAGAATTTGTTATGGAAATCCTATGGAAGAACACAAAAAAGAAATGCCTAAAACTTTGTTTTTCATAGTGGAATTCTATTTCAAGTTCCAAATGTAGCTCTGAAATGTATTTAACTAAACATATCTTGACCATTGGTCACTTTGGACCCAAAAATTTAAAAGGGATATATGAAATTTTTTAAAAAATCACAATATTCTGGTACAGTATAATAATTAATACACCATTCAGTGTGCCATCTAAAAATATAGATACGACAATAAAATAAAAATCAGAGAAAGGAAGGATTAACATAGAGATATAAATACTTAAGTCTATGTCTTGTCTGATTATTTCTCTGGATTTGTTTTGACTTAAGAATATTTCATATCTTATAAACAGATATTTAAAAATGCACATAAACAATAAGGCTACTATAATAACCAATTTCATTCACAAAAACTGTCATAATTTTAAAATACTTAGATGTATTGAAGATGGATATCAGCTATCACTGTATCTGGGTATGCTGGGTGTTTGAACAAGAGTGGAAATGTAAGATGCTGATTCCATAAAAGGACTTTGTTATGCCATAAATCTGATAGCAAGTGCAATAAAAATACAAGCTTATGTGAAATTTAATTAGTAATTTAAAGAAGCAGAATGAGTAATGAATTCCAAATCTTTATTTTAAATCCAAAATTACACAAATTTTAAGTTATCTATTTTTACTGGAATAATTTATTGCAGTTGAAGGACTGTGTGTGACTGACTATCCTATTATTGGACATATAAAAATCATGGTGTTAAATATGATCACCACTCAATACAGGTTAGGACTACTGATTTTCATGAGTATCTCTTAATGGTAAGTGAGGTTTAAAGAGTAAGTTATCTTTCAGTTAAATAGTTGAAATTAATTATAAAAGACTTTCGGAAAGAAAAAAGAAATATTTTCATTCTATTTTTGCTATAAGTAAATAATAATTAATTTTCCACATCGAATCTTGCATATTGCCCATATTGGTTATTCAAAGTTAGTTATGGGAGAATAGGAAAAAAATAGCATACTAATTTCTGAAAAATTATGTTGGTCTTATTTTGTACACAGAGCCCTCAGACAAATTTGGATAAAGTCTTCATCCTGTTTTAAGATCATATTTCTCTTCAAAACCATGTAACAATGTTGACCATAAAGACTTATGATGACAGAACAAAAAAAGAGAATATTGGGAAATCAAGACAGTTCTATTATTTATGTCAACAGTTTTTCCACATTTTTTGTGAATGTGCAGATACAATTGGCAGAGGTAGTCAGAACTTTTTTTTTTTTTCCCACCCTTTTTAGGTGAGGATTTGAATCTTCAAACTGAAGAATATCTCCTATGTGCTTCCTCTCTGGATAAATTAGTATTTCAGCTTTTATAATAACGGAAGTGAAGAAGTTCTATCATAAAGAAATAGTTATTCAAAATGCCCTTTCCCATATTAGTGAGACAATTTTTGTGCAGGTTGACAAACCCAAAACTTAAAAAGAACTTTGCAGCTGAATCAAAGGCAAAAATTGGCTTATATTGTCTCATATCTCTGTAAAGCATCTTGTAGTGTACCCTGGACACAGTCTGAGTTGTTGGACAAAAGAAGCGGACCAACACAATAATTTCTTTCTCCAGCTCTGTGAATTCAATTTTGGAGTAGGATCAGAGAAATCCAGCTTAACCAAATTGAATTTGCTGAATTCAATTGGAATTAGAAAACAGTTTAAAGTTTGTACACACAGCAGCAATTTCTATACATATTTGAAGTCTGGCATTGGTAGACCTTGCCTGCCCTTTCCAATTTTGCTTCCTGTTTCTGAAATGTCAAAGAAAGCTCTATGAAAGGCCTATGACTTAAGCATTCTCATGAAAGTAGTCTCAAATTAAAGTACATTTGATTTGAGTTTGCAGTTGCAGCTGAAAATAATATTCCTTTTTCTTTGTTGACATTCTACAATGCTGTATATTATTAGTAGTACATTATTATTATTAATAATAAATAAATAATTATTATTCATTATTTCCTCAAAGCATTCATAGCTACATTTTTTCGAAGAGATTTAATAAGCAATACAGTACTAATGAAACAAAAAATGTGACCCCTCCCATAAGAAAGTGAAAACAAGAACATTCTTCTGTTCTTTTCCACAAGAAAAAAGTTTACTTTACAAAACACACAGCATAAACCAGTGCATGTACTCTATCCATCATTGTATATTAGTACAAGTACAAATAGCTATCCAAAATATCGGTATTGGACTAGTTTTAATTAATGTTCTTGTTAAACAAAGTATCAAACAGTAGCTCTTTTACTTCACAAGCATTAGATTAGTTTCAAAGGGAATTACTAGTGTACTCATAATTTAAAGGTGAATTCACAGTTTACAGTGTATTAGTACAACTATTCAGTATGAGCATGGGCAATGTAAATCTTTCTTCTCTTGGGCTGCATTTTGTTTTAATTATTAAAAAAAAATAAAGGTTGCTCAACATAGACTTCCTCAGAAAACAAACATCTCAACCTTTGGATAATTCTTTATGTCCTTAGTGGGGTTTCATTTCCTTTGAAGTCTGTTCAGTTCAAGTTTTGCTGCTGACAGTTTAAACATGGTACTGCTCTGATCAGAACAGATTACCAGCTAACCTTTCATATTCTGTTCCCCTAATTATCCTGATACTTGTCATCATGATTTTCCCCACATCCTTTTCACAGCTGCCTATTCTGTGTGCAGCTACGCACGTTGTTACCTCACTGTGCTTCATTCAGCAGCCGAGCTGCAATAGTTTGGCCCTCAAAGGCAAAATAATGGTAGTAACATTTATGTCCATTTGGTTAAGCCATTTACTATTATGTTTTGTGGTTTAGAGAAGAGATGAAAGCCAGAGGAAAATTGTATTAAGATGGAATAGACAAAATGTCCATGTGCTGTCACAGGCCTTCAAAGGAAGGCTACAAACCAGAAGGATCATTTTGCTGATTATAGTGTACTCCAAATGTCAGTGTGGAACACCTCTAATCGCTAAGTATGGTACCTTACACCTATCAAAGTGATAAAAATATCTCATATTAAAGATTAGATAAAAGCACAGCAAGCAAAAGTACAGTATTTTATTAGGTTTATTAAGTTTACCTATACTAGAAGCTTAAAAAATTCTTTTCATAAAAGCTTATTAGTCTTCTGTATCCATTTTTCCTTTCATTACAAGGAACAATGTCTCTTTGGAGAAAGACATGAAAGAATGATTGTTCCTGGCAGTGCACTGGCACATCCCATCTCATAGCACTTGGTCCAATCATGTGCATGCAAGAAAACATAAGTGAGAAAAAATCTAGGATTGCATGTGTTTAAATATGTGTGAGTAAGTAAAAAGGGCACCAATGTGACTTGTACTTAGAAATCTCAGAAAACACAATAACCTGTTGCTATCATGAATCTATAAACATATATTTCAATGAAATAAAACTATCTTTAAAAATCTTTATTATGCAACAAATCAGAGGGAAAGTAATATCTACCCACTGTCTCCTAAAACTGAGAACTTCGCACAAATTTATAATCCATTTTTATTGTCCATAAATGCTAGAGGTCTTTATGGTGCAAGAGATGGGATTAAAAACAGAAGAAGGTTACAGTAAGTAGAGGTGTTTTGTCTTTCACAGACACATGTCTTTAATTATATTTGTGGCCCTCTCCTGGACTCGCTCCAGAAAGTTCACATCCTTCTTATCTTGGGGGGCTGCAGAGCTGAATGGGGTAATCCAGGTGGGATTTCATGAGAGCAGAGGGGGAAAATCATCTTCCTTTACCTGATGGTCTTGTTAATTTGGATACAGCCCAGGACATTTTTGGCTCTCTAGGCTTTGAGCACATACTGTCAGCTCTTATTGAGCTTCTTGTTCACCAACAACGCCAAGTCCTTCTCAGGGCTGCTCTCAACCCATTCCTCTACTATCAAAAGACATTAAGGTATAACTAAAAAGGTTGCTTAACATCTGAAGCTTCTGAGAGACAGTAAAACTATTAAAATTATATTATTCAGAGTATGCTGTGATTTTTCTTTGGTGTACTGTAACTCAGGAAAGAATAACAACAAGTGAAAATAAAAGCAGACAATAGTTTTGTTGAAGAAACAAGGACATTACCAGGAGATTTTTAGACCAGGTTTTTTTAGTTTCATAGTCCTTCTGTGGAACAGTCTTTGGTAGACTATTTCCCTTGCAAGTCTATATTTTAGGATGTGTCTCTTCTGATTATATTTCTCTTGTGCTATATGCAGAAACTAGGATTTATCCTTTTAAAGGAGATAAAGGTTAAATGCTTATGAATAGAAACTACTTGAAAAAGTATCCCAAAGTGCTTCTTTTTTTGTATTGTGTTCCAAGCAATTATTTCAAACAGGTAAATATTATTTTCTCATGCTTAATATGTGGATAAGTAATGCAGCTAATATTTTAAGACCAGTCTTAAGATCTTTATACTATAGAAATTATAGGAAAAAAGTACAAGTCTCCTTCCCTTGCGTTGTCTTGTCTGCACATTGCCTTGCCTCGGTTTTTCTTTATACTAGGTATTCTGGGAATAAAAAACACCAGTAACGGCAGAAACAAGCAAGCACCTCACATCCTTGAAAAGACAAGAATGAAGCTTTTTGAGTGGACTCAGATAATTATGTCAGCAACCACACATTTTGCTTTTGCTTGAAATAATTTTTACAGAGCTGGGTGTTTACAGCAACCCAGTAGATCTCACAGCTACCACCTCTGAACATGCCCTTTGAAACAAAAGCAATACTGTTTTTAACTGAGTTCAGTGGGCTGCAGGTCATGCTAAATATCAATAGAAACTTGTTGAAACTTGTTCTCAACCTTGCAAGAATGTTCCGCACACAGCTGAAGTGAGTTCTAACTTCCTGATTGGAAAAATAAGGTATCAAGTAAACAATACCATGGTGCTATTTGGCTTAAGCGCTTAAGGCAAGTACAGCAAAATTTACTTGGAGTGCAAAGATCCAAGAGTCCAGATTTTTTTTTTTTCTTTTTCTTTATTTAATTGACTCCATCTTGCTAGTTAGTAAAGAATAAATGGCAATTAGAAAAAAGTGGTTTGTCTCCTTAGGTTTTCTGGTAAGAATAGTGCTCTCCAACCTACTCCATGTCACTTTGCACAAATTGCACTATCCATTCCAAGAAATCCTATCATTTGTGTCAGATGTGTAGCAATTCAGAAATACGCCTCCCTCCCCTGTGGTCTCTATGGAAACACTGTCATTCAAAAAAAAGCCCCTGCTTAATAAACAAGATTATATCAGAATAAAAGCTAAATCAAACATTATGAAGAGTGCAAAAATATATACAAAATGAATAAATGTGTGTAATTTTCCCCATCTTTACTGGGGAAAATTTAAAGTTTACCATAACTCTGGAAGCAGGAGTTGTCAGTCTGTCAAAATCACTTCTAGTTTCCTTGCTATCCATTTGCAAGGGTTTTCTTTCTTCATAGAATCAATTAATGTGATTATACAATGTGTATGTTGTGGCCTGAATTAAAAAAGTACTTATTCCTCTGCATACTTCAGAGAATATGAACTTGAGGAGAGCCGTCTTTTAACACCAACATGCCACTGACCATGCAAAAATCAGAATTGTTTAGGGTGGAAAAGACCTCTGTGATTGCTGAGGTCAACTGTAAATCTAACACTGCCAAGTCCACCTCCAAACCATATCCTGAAGTGCCATGTCTAGATGTCTTCTAAATATCTTCAGCAATAGTGAGTCTGCCACTGCCCTGGGCAGCTTGTTCTAATGCTTGACAAGCCTTTCAATGAAGAAATGTTTCTTGTGGCATATTTTGGCCTTGGGATTCATCATAACTGATCAAAGATATTCAGCAAGAAATACCAAGAAATGCACATTTTGTGACTGAATGCAATGAAGATGGGAATCACACCTGAAGGGCTGTGTCCTCTCCTGGGCTCCTCAGACAAGAGAGACATGGACATACTGGATGCAGCTCAAAGAAGAGCCACAAGGATGGTTGAGGGCTTGGAACAGCTGATGTAGGCGGACGGTACTGGGACTGTTTAACCTAGAGGAGAGTTGGTTCAGCAAGGATTTCATCCACATGAATACCCTCAGGTAGTGTGCAAAGACAGAGCCAGGCCCTTTACAGTGGTGTCCAATGACAGGACCAGAGGCTCTGGGCACAGACTGAAACATTCCTTCTGAATGTCAAGAAATATTATGAGGGTGACTGATCACTGGCATAGGGTGTCCAGAAAGGCTGAACAAATTCACACCTTGGAAATATACAAAACCTGTTTAGAAATTGTCCTGAGCATTCAGGTCTGCTTGAGCAGAGGAGTTAGAGCAGATGATCCCCAGAAATATCTTCAAACCTCAGAAACTCTCTCTGTGAAATTATAAAATCTAGCTTTTTCCCTCCTGACATTGAGGAAGATATTTATTATTTTCACCTGTGTGATTTCAGTGTTTAAGATTTGATGCTCTGTAAATCCTTACAGATAGAGCCCTAGTAGATCAGAAAATCAGAACTATGTAACATGTATCAAATTTGGGAGCATAACACTAAAGCATGAAATGCGACTTGCTACTGTGAATTGTAAAACATTATATTATTGAATTAGAAAATGTCTGCCCCAATGGAAAATGTTTCTTGGTGAGAAATCTTAGAAATGAAAGCCTCCCCCGTCTATGTAAGATTTGAAATAATGTACCCACTTCAGCGAAATCTCTAATTATATAGTATGAATTCCTTCATCAAAAAGCCAAGCAATTAATCAAGTCTATTACGAACTCTTCAAGCCACTCCAGCTGTATGTGAAGGAGGTGTGAAAAATTAAAGTTCAGTAATCTAAAAAAATACTCCAGCTTTATTTCTTTCTTTGTTGGCTGTGAGTAGTTCTGGAGGATTCACAGTAGTATTCACTCTGTGGGTGATTTTTTGAGATGGGTTTTCTGTTCTAAACCCAAATTATATTCTAAAATTAAAACACAGGTTGGATTTCACATTTTCTGTGCCAAGAATTTTCTGAGTCAGACATACTAAGTAAGCTCCAGTGATTTTCTGAGTCACTTGTTTTTTTAGTATTTTTTATAATTAAAGTTTTTGAGAGACACAGTTCTAAGCAGCTGCACTAGACTAACTAGCAGGTGCTCAAGCCTCCACTTGAATTAGTTTCTGTCCTACTGTCATAGCTATCTGGGCTGGAGCAAAAATAGCATCTGTGAGTGAACATGAGACAGATTATGATCTTTTATGATCCCTCTACCAAAGAATGTATAATCTCAATCAAACCAATGCATCAGTTTGTGTTGTAGAAAAAAGAAGAAAGCAGAGATGTCGGAGAATACGCAGAATACATTTACTTGTGGGAACTAAATATTTTAGTTTAAAGTGTCCTGCTGTTTCTTTTAAGTATATATAGACATAAAGTTCTGAGGTCTTAACCTGCCATAACAACTTTGGAAAATACCTGAAATATTCAAGGGAAGACAGATAAGGGAGTAGATAAAAAATCCTGAAGTACAAACAACAAATAAAGTATTGATAGTCAAGGTAATGATCCGAGGAAAAGTATTTGACTAACAAGAATGAAACAGAGGGATGACTGGAAAATAAAAAGGACAAAGAACGCTTTGGAGTCTATTGTGTAAGTAAGAATATAACAAATTTAGCACTGATCAACTGAGTCTGAGAAATAAAGGATGAAAAAAAAAGGATGAGGAGAAGGGAGAAAAGGATTTTAGAAGAATATTTAGACAAAAGTCAGGGAAAAAATTTAACAGCAAAACTAATATCTGAAGAGGCTGAACACCTAAATCTTAAGACGGCGTATCCTGCATATGAGAGAAAAAAATACATGAAGCAGATGAAAGTTAAGAAAAAGTTTAACAGAAAACAGCACAGAAAAAAAGAGAATAAGAAACATGGATGGGAATAATTGTGAGAAAAATATGACAACATTTCTTTCAGTATAAAATTGAAAAATTATAGCAGTATAAATTAGGAAAGTGTTGAATATAGTTTCTACATCATCTATTATTGCATTTAAGACATTCACCTTTTCATCCAGAATGAGAATCTCTGATCATCTATTTTGCTTGAAGTCTTATATCCCCAAGATATCAGATGACATTTAATATTTAGGATCTGGTAAAGATGTTTTTCATCATTATCTCTGATTTCTGTTTTGTCTTTCTCAACAAATTTGTTGACCTAGATTGTAAGGGAACATTTAGCACAACTGTCTGAGCTTCTTTTTCTTTCTTTCTTCAATCAAATCGGTTCTTTCCCTGACCTACTCATGAAACTGATGGTCATTCAAACCTGTCTCTGAGCATGACTACTTTACACTTTTTTCTGGGACTTTTGTTACAGAAGAGAATCCCATAGTCATTACTATTCTCTCTGCAATATATCATACAAAAAAAAATCATCTATACCCTTAACATATTGTATATAGGCTCTTCTGTTTCATCTTCCCTTCATGTATTAGACAACTGTATAATAAATTGACTAATTAGAGCAAACCAAAATAATGAACCCTTACTTCAAACACCAGACGATTCATCAGAGTTGATGGATGTTTCTTCAAACTGTTTTTAAAAACTCCCACTGAGGAAAGCTCCACAACTTCCACAGGAAAATACTGACTTTGTTAGTTGTTGTAAATTATTTTGGTGTGTAAACATTGAGGTGCTAAATTTGCAAGTCTGAATATTGCCAAAATTTTAGGAAATGCTCATACATCGCAATGAAAAACTAATACTCCCTAAAGTTATCTAAATTTTGGCATACAGAACTGAAACAATAAAAATTGCCAATCATTTTGAATTAGTATTGACAGCATTGAAAATACATCCCCCAATAAGCAGAAAACAAACAAACAAACAAATTAAAATATCTTCCAGGAGAAAATGGTTATTGATGACAAAGCTTTGGCCACTAGAATAATTTATCTACTCAGTGGAAACTCCAGTTATTAACTGTGCAGCACACGTACATGGAAAACACACACAATTAATCAAGCCTGTTTCTATAACCTCAAAATGTTCCAGCTGCATGTGAAGGAGTATCACTACTTGTAACATTAAAGTGTTTGTGCCTAACCAGGCTCTTTCTTCCAACAATTCCAGTTTCTAACTACTTTTCTTAAATCCTAAACTTTAGAAACAGATTATTCCCTTCCTCTCCATACCAGCTTTCTATGGATATGGATATGGACATGGTTCAGCATGCCCTTTCTTGATTTTCTAGGGAAGATGATGCCAGTCCTTTCTACCTTTTTTGTACCTGATATTTTCTAGATCATTCCTGTGCTTTTTGGGCCTTTGTATTTTCTTAATATCTCTCATAAAATACAATGCTTAAAATGTTGGAAGTTTTGCTCCTATGTTTTACACGTTAAGACACTGTTCATACTTCCTAAGAGATGCCCTAGAATGTTTTTCTCTTTCTGCTAACTACTTAATCAAAAGCCTAGCATGTGAATAAATAATTATTCTATCTAAGCTTATAAAAATGTAGATGTACGTACTTAATTTTATCCCTATTTTCTCCAATTTATTGCAATAATTTGAAACTCGGTTCTGTCTTTCAACATCTTAACTGTCTATCCACGTTTCATGTCATCTGCAATAAAATCCTACTTTCTAGTTTATCAGAAAGGTCAGTACTGAAACATTGGCTACTTTAATATCATGTTTGTTAGGGCGTCATTATTTATCATTATTTTGAAACTAGGGAAGGAATGCTTTATTAGTATTGCTCTTTCAGATTTTCATGACAAACTACTTCAGACATAGTACACAGACAAGTGTCTTAAGGTAGACATTTTTCCTGTCTTTTTTCCTTTTATTCTGTAAAATGAGTTCTTATTACTAGTTCTGTATCACACTTGTCTACAAGATATCTACACTTCTTCTGATCAAATCCTTTATTTTTCCATCAAGTTTCCTATTTCCAACCCCCTCCCTCCACCCTCGTCTCCCCATCTTCATTGCTCTCCTTCCCTCAAGTCCAGAACCACCTCCTGGATGAGTACTCTCATGATGATGTCAGGGGAGAGAATATTGCTTCTCTCTTCTGGGATTTCACACGATCCAAAAAGATTCTGTCAGGCAAACAACCAGGTACGTTTTTTCTTGTCACCTTTTCACTAACATTTACAGAATCCATACAGTAAACTTGCAGCAAATAAATAAAACAGGCAGATACTTTGCCACAGTGATCTTAACTAGAAATGACTACTACCTATTTTTTGCATTTTTTCCCATTTGAAATATGAGAACATAATGGGAAAAAAACAAAAATAAATTCAGAAATTTATTCATTTTAACTAAAATAATTAAATTGGATGAGAGTATCTAATAAAAATCATGATGGTGACTTTACAGTCATAATAACTGACTATTGACACAGTAAATGATTTTATGCCTTTGAGTTTGAACACTGACATATTCAAGAAGATATCACTAGCTTCTATAATGTATCACTTCATGGTGGTGATGTTCTTTTGTTGGCAATCACAGAATTAAAACCACTCTCACTAATTTTATGATGATCACTTAAGCATATTGGTTTATGTCAGGTATAGCTAATAAGTGCAACAATAAGAATAAAATCGGTTATTTTTCTCTCTCTCAGGGTATGCTTTTTACAATGTCTTCTGAAACAAAGTGAAACCTTACAATAATAAGTAAAAATTTCAAAACAATAAGAAAAAGACAACATCACCCAGTTCTAGCAATACAGTATATTCTGGAAATATAAAGTTTCATTTCTCCTTTTTTTCCTTTATCATGTAGAAGGGTTTATCATGTAGGAGGGTTGACACAGGAAGGACAAACAGTTTTGAAATTTTTTTAGGCTGCAGATCATTATATTTTGCACTGCACAGACAGCTCACTCTAAGCTAATGAAATTCCTTTTAAAATCAACAAAAAAACCCCAAAACCCAAAACCTGCAGTAGATACAGTCTCTGGTTTCTTAGAATCAGTTCAGGATCTATGATCTACAAAAATTATAAAAAAAAAATGGTAATGGCACTAGTTGGTTCTTCAGCAATATAAAAAGTACAAAAAAATGCTATTCACTCAGTCACCCAAAATTATAAAACCTGAACTCCTGATGTAATTGATCACAAGGAAGACAAAGTTGATGTGCACAGAGTCCAGAGGAAGAGAAGTTCTCAAGAAAATGTAAATTAAAATCCTTGAACAGCATCCATTATCAGCAAGAAAATGTTATAAATATATCTTTCTCAATGTAATTGATAGTACAAAGTTCAGCATTCAATCAAGTTTTGAGAAATGTCTCTAAAATTATGGAAAATCTTAACACACTCATAGCTCCAAACATATCTGAAATGCAAGTTCAAGAGTGTTTCAGGTGTAGTGTTCCTATTTCAAACATGAGTGGCTGATTACTCAGCTTCATTCATTGCAAGCTAGCTGTCAAAAAGAAGGATTGTTGAAGTCAATTCAGAAATATCTTCGTTCTCTCAGCCAGATTGAATGTCAGCTGTTTTCCAAAGCAATGAAATTAATAAAAACTACTCTGTGGTAAAGGCAAGCAATGCAGTAAGCTCAGATGTCTTCTCATTCACCAATCACTTAGTGTCAAAGAGACAAATTAAGGTCTGTGTCATTGGGTGTCTACAGTCCAGCTGAACACTCGTGCATAGTTTGTACTTACCTAGCTTGGTTGGTTTGTTGTCAAAAGTTCACTAGAAAACTTTGTGCAGAACATGATTGCTAACATGTTAGTTCTTGGTAAAGCTAGTTATAATAAATTAACAATTAACACTCTTTTGTATTGAACTTAATTACATTCAGTTATTAAATCCAATTAAATTATTAAATGTAATGTCAGTCCAGCATCTGAAGTAATTAGCCACATTCAATTTATTATGGAACTTGCTTATGCTGCTAGATGTGTTGTGTGAAAGATTTTAATTTTCAGCCTTTGACAGAAACACCATTAATTTTGACTCTATTATTTCGTTTCTTGGATATATCAGTGAGGAAAGAAGTTTTGGGAAAAGCTTCATAGGACACCACTGTTAGAGCCTTTAAATATATTTTGTTTCCTGATTTCTTGCAAAACCTGTGATTGCCTCTGATACCTTAGTATTACTATTTTTTTCTTTCTGGAGCAAATGTGTGGGACAGAGCTTTCTTTTTCATAGTTCAGAATCCAAAGCATTCCTATACTTCTTCCCTATTTTTTGAATCAGAATTTTTCAGCAGCTGCTGTTTACTGTTTTATATCTGTTTATTCTGATAATTTATCTTCCTATGATGTTTTCTTCCTTTTGATTTGTGGTTTTTTTATTAGTTTTCTTCATTCAAATGTTTTTCTGGTAATGCTTTTCCACAGTTTTATTCCTCAGATCAAAATGTCATCTGTGCAGACATCAGTAACCTTTATGACATCAGAAATGTGTTGCATTTTTTTGTAAAACACTTTGTGTACTGAACACAGCCCAAATGGCAGTTTGAGAAATGGTGTTTCCCAAAGGGGCTGTTGAACGAGCACAAATATATCCTCTGTTTTTCTAAGGGCAGCTAGCATAACCCTGGTAATGTATGAAGCATAAAAAATAAACAAACTTGGTATCATCCATCACCTCCTGAACACCTCCCCTTTGAAACAAGAAGAAAATATTATCAAACTAAGTTAATTTTGAGGGCGGGAAGGTGTGTTTACAGGCTGACAAGTCTGTCAAAATTGTCAATTCTGACAATTTTCCTACAATGGCCAGTGACTATATGCACTCTAGTAGATTGATAAACAGTGATTTCAAGAGTAATATTCTCATTCTAACTCTACATAGTTGAACTGCGGCAATGAAATGCGAGACATTTAGGCTTCTTCACTAATTTTCTAAATTTCGGTATTTCTCAGGTTTTAGAAGACCTATTCAGAGTTTTTCAGGTGTGAAGTTACCTGATTTTTGTGATGAATTTACTCTTGATTAGGCACAGAGGATAAGGAATTTTAATAAAAAAATGTATTTTAATGAAAAAATAATCTAATATTGACACATTATGTCATACACATATATTTTCTCATATGTGTAATTCATAGTGAAATTAACCTCATAACTGTCAGTTCTCACTCCTCCTCCTCCCCTGCCATTCTGTCTATCACTGGTGGTACACAGACTTCATTTTTCCCTTGGATTTCCACCTTAATATTAAGAATGTTTGATTTACTTTAGTCAGTAGCACATTCATCTTCTTCCTGTAGTATTGGTCTTAATTCAAATGAAAAATTTCTCTAAGCTAATTGAACTGCTGTGTTATGAGATTGCTGGTCTTTGCAAATGTGTCATAATAATCTAATAAATTCCCATGTTTATGTTTTGTTTCACAATGTTTGTATTTTATTTCCAAATAATGAGTATTATCATGTTAGGGGTGATTGAGTGAGTGCCCTTTCTTAGGATTTGTAAGTTCTTTCATGGACTTTACTTGCCTGACATCCTTTTTTCTTGCATTAAATTCTTTATGGTTTCACATGAATGCATTTTATCAAAGCTAGAATGCAATTTTTGGTTTAAAATGGGTGATCTTTAGTGCTTGGGAAATTATCATTGTTATCTGCAGCACCTTTATCCCTCTCTTTCTCACTGAATTACGTATGACAGAGAGAGTCATAGTTTGGTATCAAATTTTAATGTTGCAGTATTAGAGTTACCTTTCTAATACATTCCAAATTTTGCTGTCCACTGCTGACATTATTGTATAAAATAGTCTTCACAGGTCTCTTTATTTCTGGAGTTGTAAAATTATTGGAGATTGTAGATTACCTGGATTTTCAATCAAGCTGGTTTTGCAATTGATCCTTTCTGTGTTCCAAATCAAGGAAAGCAGTTTCAGTTTCAGTTAGTGTTTGACTTGTAGCTTATTATTACAGCAACATCTTAGCTATGGTAGTACTGAAAACATTTCTATCTAGTTCATGCCAGAGATATTAAAATGATGCCACAAATTTTCTCACTGCTTCTTATTACTTTCAAATGCTGCTCTGATGTTGACAGCCCAAACAGCTTCCATTATTTCACACACAGGCAACATGCTGCTGTCACATAGGAGGATATTTGAAGGAATTCACATGAATGACATTCTCAGATATGTGAATTTTGTCTAGATTTACAATAAATTTTTGAACTGCAATTAGAAAAAAAGGAGTGTGGTTTTTTTTGTTGTTTGTTTGCTTTCCCCCTTTTTTATATTTTCTCTGAAAACAAATTGAAAACAGACAATAATGAGTGACATGCTGGCAGCACATTGCCTAATGCAGACGAGGACACCGTTTTCATGCTTTACAGCAACAGCACGTTGCTCCTGATCACCTTTAAGTATACTGGACCCTACAGGTCTTCTGCCAAACAATTTTCCAGCAGAACAATGCCCACTATACATTGGCATATGTGAGTTTTCTTTCTCACGTGCAAGACTTTTTATTTCTTCTTGGTGACCTTCATCAGCTTTCCATCAGCTGATTTTTCCCACCTTTTGATGCTGCTCTGGGTGGCAGCACAACTCTCCAGAGTATCAGCCACTTCTCCCATTTTTATGTCATTAGCAGACTTGCTGGAAGTGGCCTCTGCACCATCATCTGGCTCATTAATGAGCATGATGCGCAGGACTGGAGCCAGTATTGTCCCTGCTGGTTACTGGCCTCCAGCCAGACTCTGTGCCACTGAGCACCACCCTCTGGGCCTGGCTATTTAAGCAGTTTTCAGTCCAATTCACTCACTGTCCATCTAGCCCACAGGTCAACTTTTCTACTGAGGACCTCAGGAGAGACAAGGTCAAGGGCTTTCTTTTAAGTTGGTCAAGACACCTTGTGCTTGGTGATTCTGTGCTCGCTGCTCATGATGATCTTCTCATCAGGTTTTCAGGATTAACCACCCATGAGTTTTGCTTCTTCAGTGGTTTTTGAGGACCCTTAAAGCTTAAGGCTATAAGATGTACCTTACTGCATGCCCTACATGCCATGGGCCTTTCCCGTACATCATCTTATTTTTAGGACTGCCAAAAGGAGAGGGGGTTTAGGGAGGCCACAGAAACCTGATCATCTTCACTGCATAGTAACCCAGACTCTGGAATTGCTCTAATAAAGAGGGTAAAGTATTCTTCCTTGTTTAGCCATTTAGTAAACATGTAAAAACTCAATTAAATTTTGTTTATCCCTCTATTTGACATCTTCCCAAACATTTTCCAGAGTATAGATAAAAAGGCCGTTCAAACACCAATGATATCTCCATACTAAAATGCTACATTACTACAACTGAATAACAGAAAATATTGCCTGCTCGATGTGTGACAGAGAGTTTGGATATTTCTGATGGCTTCCAGCTATGCAAAAAGCCATTACAGCATGAAAATTGCCCACCAATAAAAGTATCTCTAAAAGAGAAAAATCAACACCAATCTGTGGTTTATGATTAGCTCCTCTGTATGAGAGAGATAGTATCTTACTGAGAGTCTGTGTATCAACTTAATA
Source organism: Urocynchramus pylzowi (assembly GCA_013397555.1). Lineage (NCBI taxonomy): Eukaryota > Metazoa > Chordata > Aves > Passeriformes > Fringillidae > Urocynchramus > Urocynchramus pylzowi. The sequence continues at coordinate 390,096 of VZRH01002842.1, read as the reverse complement.
CTAATATGACAACATTTTTGCCTAGCACGGAAGATTTTCTGGAAATTCAAGTAATTCAAATAGAAAATTAAGTTTGTGGATGAAGTGCAAAAGGTGAAGATTTCAAATATCTGTTTTGTTGCTATTTTCTCTATAAAAAGCAAACAAACAAACAAAAACCCAACACTTTTTCTTCATGCTGTTCATCTTTGTCCTTGTTTTCTTTCATATTGTTGGGGCATTTTTTCTTTCATTACAAAGTTCAAGGATATAAGGTAGCAAGAACAATAATCTCTTATAAGTAGAGTTGTGGAGCCAAACTGGCCAATTCAATTTCTACTAAAGTAAGCTCAGATTTAACTGTGAATTTAGCATGTGAGATTTCTTCCCCCTTACATCACAAGTGAGAGAAGAATGCAGTTGATGTAATTGCTTCTTTTTTATTTTCCCAAAATCCATCTATTTAAACTTTTATTTAAACTTTTATTTATAACACCAAAAAAAAAAAAAAAAACCAAAAAACAAAAAACCACACCAAAACAAAAAAAAGAAAACCCAGCATTGAAAATTTGTAAAATATGGTAAAAAGGTAAAACACTATATTTGAAATGGTAGATCCTTTCTGAAACTTTAAACCCCAGTGGGGAATAAGTCAATAAATTAGTACACCCATTGAATAATGAATCATCAATGAGACTAAAAAGAAGGAATCTTTATCATATGAAAATTATAAAATAAAATCTTCTACTCAGCAATTTACAATTCATATGATACTACTGATGGTATCTGGTATAGAAGTTGTAATTAAAAAGCTTTTTCCTGAATTATTTATTCAATCAGTTATTAGTTCAAATTATGTTTTGAACTAATTTGTTCTCTTTTACAAACAAAATTAAAACATTGATTATTTATTTGCAATCTTTCTCTTTACATTACAAAATAATTTCCTTTCCATATTCTGTTATATTACTTAATTGTAAAAGGTGTATTTTGAAAACAAATACTTGGGGATATGTTTGAAAATATTACTAGTAAAAATGTACAGTAATTTATTTGAGATATTGCTGTAAAATAATAATGGATATTCTACTGGTCCATTGCTGAAGACGTAAGTCATGCTCAGTAGCTTTAGTGATGTGTTTATTCACTTAGAATTGTGTATTTCTCTTGTTGTGTCCGTTCCATAATATTTATGTAAAAATGATGAGAACTTTTGGCATTATAGTGGAAATCGGCCTGTGAAATCTCTAGGTTCCCTGGCAAGAACAGTTTATCTTAAATATTAGTGCCTTAGTGTCTTAAAGAAAGCACAAGAACTCTTATTAGCTCATGTAGAGGGCATTTTTTTCTGAGCAGTGCATCTTATAAACCTTTTCCATTTTTCTATCACAGAATAGGAAGATTTTTTAAAACTTATACACATTTTTTCAAAGCACCTCACTTTCTGATGGGACCTGTTGTTTCTAAGCATCATTATCAAGAGGTTAACTGTGTTTTACATCTTCTCTAAATGTTCTCTGAAGGTCTTAAGGCCATAAGACTTCTGAGCACATGCATCATTAGATCTAGAAAAAAAGTACTGTGCTTGATATGTCATCCATGGATACCTCAGCAGATTTCAACTGGACAGCAAGAGATCACAGAACAGGACTCTGAAACACCAAAGCTTTATTATTTCAAGAGATAAATGTGAAAAATCGCTCCATGTCCAGAATCCTGTAAACAAAAGTCATATCCACATCCTACAGAGCCTAATATTATTGTACGTTAATGTGCCCTCGGGGAGACAGAGACACCCTATCCCTGTGTGACAGGGATAAGGTAGAGAAGAAGTTTTCTGTGAGTAGGGTAAGCATTTCAGACAGGAATTGAGATGGATAATTTCAAAAAATGTGTTTATGATTATTAAATATTTCACAGAAACTATTCTTTGGATACCAAAGAACCTAGTGAAACTGAGATAAATAAATGGGCATATTAAACTCCATTTTTTTTTAAACCAAATTTAATGAAAAAATATTTTAGCTATTTTTTTATTTCTGTAAAGACATTTTTACTATATTTTCAGAATAGATTCAGAAATTTTAACTGACTTGGTATACACATGCATAACCACACACACAGAATCATGGAACCATCGAATCATATAGATTGGAAAAAATCTTTAAGATTATCGAATCCAACCACTAACCTAACACTAAAAAGTCCACCATTAAACTGTGTCCCCAAGTGCCACATTTTTTAAAAACTTCAGGGATGGGACTCCACCACTTGATAGCCCTTTAAACAGATAAAAATTTTCAAATATTGAATTTAAACCTCCCCTCGTGCAAAACCTATGATCAAAACCTCACAAATTCTACCAGTGACACCAGGTGAGGAGCCTGTTTCTTCCCTCATCATCCCCAATGATTGAAAGATTTCAGGAGATCAGTGCTTGTGCTCCAGATCCCAGAGTCTGTAGTCCCTGAGGTCTTGATTGCCCTCAGACTTCTTTTTGCAACTTAATTTCTGCCTACAGGAAAAATGAATAACAGATAACAGTCAGAGGGGCATATCAGGCTGGGAAGTTTCCTCATCATCCTCATCATCTGTTTAACCTGAACCCCAGGGAGACAGCAGAATTCCCAAAGAAGTAGATTTGGTCAGTAAGTTGGATCTCCTTTTCCCCTCAGAAAAGTGTATCTTATGACAATAGCTCTTTTTTTTTTTTTTTTTCCCTTAATGGAAGCAGTTTTGATGAAGGGCATAGGCAAACAAATTCAGCAACACTTCCAACCTGGATGAACCTTCATCCTTGTCACTGCTCAGTTCCACTTGCAGAGCCTTGTCCATGCTATGCCAGGGCACCTAGGCAGGTGGGGTAGTCACAGAGATGTGCCAGCTGCCCCTTGTAGGAACTCATCACCATTGCCCCCTACCCCTTAAGTCAACACATTCTGCTAGGTGGAGAGAGGATAGGGAATCCTCCATAGACCATGTCCTGTCTTCCTGACTCAGGGAAGACAGGGACTAATTCCTGTAGTGTTTCTTCCTGGTAACCCTCAACCTTCTCACCTCTGCTTTGTCACCATGTGGAGCAGTTCTTCCTGGGTGTAGCTGCCCCAGGCGCGCTCACTGTTGCCATCTGGTACCGGCACAGGAGCAGGGCACACCCTACAGCCCAGCATCTCAGTGGCAGCATGTTCCCATCACAGCTCTGCCTGGGAAGCTGCATCAGACATGGCATGTGCAGAGTTTACACAGGATGAGTGGGGTCTTCACCCAGTTTGATACCCTTACTCCCTGATCAACTGGCTGAGTTTCAGGGCCCTTCCTGCGCACACTTCCACACAAACTGCAATGACATGTCCTTGCTCATGTGCCATTAAAAATATCAGATATTTTCTCAGATTTCTCAGGCTGAGGCTGCTGCTGAAGGAGTTTCTAAACTTTGCTTCATGTGATGCTAGCTACTTCCCCTTATTCCCTCTTCCCAACTAGATCACACACTAAGGGTTCTTAAACCCTTAGTACAGATGCACAGAAGGGCATTGCAAGAATGAAGTGATACATACAAGCTGTTCTTCAAGATTGTTCTGAGGTTCTGCTCTAAAAAGCTATACACTTTTAAGGAACTGAGACAATATCAATTTTCTTCCATTTTTCGTTATAATACTCTGAAACAGAAAAATACTCACGAACAAAAAGTTTTCATTCCCACATTTGTAATAGGAAGGAAGGCTTATTTTCCCGACGTTTTTGATCCCTCAGTGCAGAATGGTGAACACTTACCTCCCATGTACAAATGAATACTGATAGTCAGAAATCTGCTCTTAATATTGCAGATAACTTCAGTTAGATTGCTAGAGTCTTTCCTCTTCAGCAGAAAAAATAGTCTCAGATTTTTTCACATACATAAGACGTGTTTGACTATGTTTCAGTATACACAAAGTAAAGATTTCTGTTTAAGATTAACTGAAGAGAGCTAAAAACCTCCTAACACTCCTAACATCCATCTTTTTTTTATTTTTTAATTATCCACAAGTCTCATATGAACAGTGACCTCTTAATTCTCTTGATCTTTAAATGTACCTTCTACATACTATGTGAGGGTAGAATTGGAGCTCAAGCAAATGAAATTAAGTGGCAATACTGTAAAATTAATTACATAAAGTTGATAACAGAATTACTTCTAAATTCAAATCAAAGTTGTGCAATTCACCAGACCTGGTGGCTTGCAATACTATCGTACACTGAAAATATTACACAATTTGAATGGAATTTGAATGGATAAGATACCTTTAAATCAAAACAGTGATTTCTACAGAAAAAATAGTGCAATATTAGGGGGTTTTTATTCTTCTTGGGTTCTTTTTTGCTTTTTAAATTTTTTATAATATTATAATTATAACCTTTGCAGATAACTTGCAGGCTGCTTAGACATTTAATCTTTTTTATTTTCTTTTTTTTTTCCCATGTAACTGCATTAGATAGCAAGCTTTCAAAGAGAACAACTCTATGCAATTAAGCTGCAGCATAAGATAGAAATCTCATTAGCTATTACCCATAGTGAGACGCTGACGGAAGTTTATTCTACATTAGTTAAGCTAAACAGTAAGCTAACATTTATCATCATTTCCCTGTGGTTCACACTATTTATAACACTCAGGAAGAATTAATATTGTGATGTAAGTGGTGCCAGAAAATGAAGCAATTTATATTGAAAATCAGAAGCACAGAAGAAAAAAGTTTTTAAACTGAAGGGGATCTGTTTTTAAAATAATTATACATGAATGGAATTTTAATGAAATACCTTCCTGTCAAAACAGAGTATTTTCTTAATGAAGATAATAGGCAAACTTGCAAAATCCTGTAATATTGTATTCAATACTCAATAATCCATGTTTTCAAAAGATAGCCTTCTTGGCAAAATTTTTCTAATTAGCTCTTATGCAATTTGTCACAAAAATTTGTCACAAAAGTTCAGACAATTATATGACTTGAAATTAATCATATAACACGCTGAGCTGGAAGGGACCCACAAAGATTGAGTCCAACTCCTGGCCCTGCACAGGACCACTGTGGTTACAACACTACATGCTTGACAGCATAGCCTCATCCAGGATGCCTTTTCCATTGTTGGTACAAGGAAGGTGAATCCCACAAAAAATTTTGCCTGATTCAGTTACTTAGGCATAGGCATGTGCATCCATTCCAACAACCTTGATGCCTCAGACACTTATTCATACACCTTTGTCAAGCCTTGGAGGAACCCCATGTCTGAAGCAGTTTTTGGGAGCCAGTCCTCAAAGCAAATAGATTACATCAGTCTGTGTTTTTGCTCCAGGTTCAGGACATGTTAAGAAGGAATATCAGAATTAATGCATGTCTTCCTTATTGCATAGCTCTCAGCACCACTGCAATGATTATTCTCAACATGCAGCAGCAGATGTCTTCAAAGAAGAAATAGAGAGACTCTTTTTTTCTGTAGTGTGGAACACAGACTACCAATTTAAACAACAAGCTGCAATTTTTTTCCCTGGTTTTTCTCCCTGTCAGATACCATTTGCTCTTTCAATTCTCAGCATGCATGCCCTTTACTTTTTCTAGCTGTGTGTGAGGACAAAACTTTAAGTTTTCCAGAAAGTAGGCATGATTTTGGTCTCTGTAGGATTTTTCTCCATCCTCCATCTTCCATCCAGTACTTACTGAAAAAAGCATATTTTTTTTTACTTTTTCATAGCTGAAAGTGCTTTGAACAACACAGTGCAAGGCCAGAGCCCCAGAGAATAAAATTTTACAATACCTGAAATGTCAGCATGTGTAATCTGCAAGATCTTCATTGTTTCCTTTCATCTGCTTTTGCAGGCGTGTTGCTTTATGCAGGAGAGAAAGCTTATTAATAATGATATACAAGAAAGTAAATGAGACAAGAAAATAAATGAGTATTTACCAATGAGGGAGGAGAACAGCACAATCCTTACTAATTGGTTATGATTTAAGTTTAATAAGCCATTCAAATAACTGCATGCCTTGGATTTGCCTTGTCAGCTGAGCTCTAGAAGTTGAGTGGCTCTTCAATTCCCAGGGTGGACTAATGCTTAAAATGCAGTAGAATTGCTTGGAAATTTATAAACTTCTTTATTGGAATATAAGTGCAACATGGCAAATGAGGTATTACAAAGTACAGTGAATGCATGTACTGATTATAGTTATTTTAGTTTTTAAAGTGTGTCATGCAAAGGCTCAGCCAGTTCTTTAAGTAGCTGGAGTGAAATAGGTATGTCTGTGCAGCGCAGCTTCTTAATACTCTACAAAAATGCTCTCACTCTCCTATTTCATCTGCAACTTAAATCTGCAACTTAAGTTGTAAGTGATAATATGAATAATACCACCAAGAAATGGTAGAAGTTAGATTTCATTTTCTCTGTCTTCATAAACTGGAAGGTCTTTCTGAATCAGCATGTGTCCTGTATGCAACTTTACTTTTCAATATGCACAAACCACACTGTCTCACTGACTAATGTGAGTTTGTGGAATCTCAAATTAGGTACCCTAACTGGGAGAAAGGTTTTCTAGCTTACAGAAATGCACCAATAATATTGTCTAGAGAAAATTTTTACAAATATCATGCTAAAACTGATATTCTTAATCTATCAGTTTATGATACATATATTAAAAAAAAAAAAAAAAAAACTAGACAATGAATTAACAGGAGGTCAAAGGTCTCCTCTCTGAATGCTATTTTGAGGACTACTGTCTGTGGGTCTTAAGAGGGTGGATTCCAGCCAGTGTTTCCCCTGTGCTGCAAAGAGCAAGAATTGTTATCACCATAATGTCTTAACATTAAATACTATCTTAATGTGTGCCAGAAATAAGGTTCTTTCTGTTTTGCATAACTGATTTCAAATATATCATAAAGCAAAGATCCATGTTTGCCTTTAAAAATAAAAGAAGTTCTAGTCAGCTAGCCCTTCTTAGCACTTAGTTTTGATGTAGTCACTGAATTTCCCTGTATTCTCTGATTGAAATTCTCTGAATGTCAACTCACTCATATTAGACACTGAAACAATGAGCTTTGTGCATATTGAAAAGTAAAATTAAGTTCTCTTAGTTTAAATTTGTTGAATTTATTTTGAATTTTTCAGATCATATTATAGACTTGATCTGTCCTTGAAAATGCCTGCCATCTCTTCTACTATGATGTAATCAATTCAGGAAGGACATTGAAGTACTGGAATATGTCCAGAGAAGGGCAATGGAGCTGGTGAAGAGTGTGGAGCACAAATCCTATGAGGAGCAGCTGAGGAAACTGGGGAGAAAATGATGGTCAGGAACGACCTTATGACTCCCTACAACTGCCTGAAAGGAGGTTGTAGCCAGGTGGGGCAGTCTCTTCTCCCAGGCAACAAGTGACAGGGCAAGAGGATGTTGTTTTAAACTGAATCAGGAGATGTTTAGGTTGGATATGAGGAAGAATTTCTTCACAGAAGGCATGATTAGATATCACAGTGGGCTGCCCAGAGAGGTGATGGAGGAGTTTAAGGAAAAAATTGATGTGACACTCAGTGCCATGGTCTAGTTGAAAGGGTGGTATTGGGTCATTGGTTGGACTCAGTAATCTCAGAAGTCTTTTTCAATTTAATTGATTCTGTGATTCTGTGAATCCCTTTACATATTTCATCCATTTCAACTATTAATGAAAACAAGGCAGGGGTAGGTAGATCCATGAGGAATGAGACTTGAAGCACTTTCCTAGGATAGGTAAGCCTTTAATAACTACTTCTCCAGAGTAAATTTTAAGTGGGTGATTATAACTTAACTGCATTTTCTTAGCTTGCTTATAAGAATGTCATGCATTGCAGTGTCAAAAAAACCATCATAAAGTCAAGCTGTACCTTGACTTTGATGGTCAAAAAAACCATCATAAAGAAGCTGTCCTGCTTCTTTATTCACTTGGCCTGTTAGACTGTCAGGGAAAGAAATTAGATTAGTTTGACATGATCAGTTCTTGACAAACTCATGCTGTCCTTTTTTATCACCTTATTATCTTTGAGGTACTTATAAATTGATTTCTTAATAATTTTCTTACAGAATCCTGCCAGAAATTGCAGTTAGACTAACATAACTGTAATGCTCTGGGTTCTTTTTATTTTTTTCATTTTTTCTTATTTTTGTTCAACATATTTTTTAAGGTTCAATGTTAAGCTTATTCCTATTAGAAATCTGGCTACCGGAACTCCAAAACATTATTTTCCAGGAGCCTGGACATTTTTAAAAATTAATTCCTTATTTAAAAAAAGATTAATTTAAGATTAATTTAGTCAAGATAAACAAATCAAATTTTACCTCTCTACTTTATAAAAGAAAGTGTCTTCTTTCTTTTTTTATAAAAATTAATAAATTTTATTTCTAAATATATATAGTGAAAAAAAGGGGGTTTTTTATTTATTTGGGATTATTTAAAGCAAAGAAGGTAGCATTTGTCTTAATTTTTACCTAATCCAAAATTTGCTATGTATCCTTCCCTTTTTTTTTTTCATTTTTTTCAGATTTCCTTCTCCTGGGGCTCTTCTGTTCTTTGCTAATGGAAAGCCTTTTTTGCACCTCAAGTTCTTTGATTTTATCCCATTTTCCCCCCTATTATTAGAAATCTATCTTTCTTTCTATTTTTTATTTATTTATCTATTATTTATTTTCACATCATTGAAGAATTTCCGGTCCTGTATTGCTTTCTTAATAATTGACTTCTTATCATAGCTGTGGGATTGTATATTCTACCATTATGAGTATAATCTCAGTTTTTCTTTACTGCCAGATCCACATTTCTTTGTACATTACTCTCTCTCTCTCTCTCTCTCTCTCTCTGAAGCACCTTGTCTCTTAGTTTCCTGAGTTGCCCATGTTGGATTTTCTGAGTTGTATTATCTTTACTCCTTTTCTTCTACCATCAATTCCTTAGAGAATCAATCAGTATTCACCTTTAAATACTTTTTATTCTACTCATGTTATACCTGTAGTTTCTGAGTCAGTATTTCTGTATGGGTTAGAACAAATTCTGAAATAGCATATTCCCTACCAGCTTTACAAAGCAAAAGGAACTTTTAATAGAATATGGTTGTGACCAAGAAATCTGAAATTGTTAGTGCTGTCTTTTTACTGCAGTACATTTGTTCCCTGTTCATTAGTATCTGGGTGAGCCTAAACTTTCAGCAGAGAGATGTGAGAGCAGCCAAGAGCTGATACTTTTTCCCTTATTACCCTATGTGTTATGGCATCTTCTGATCAGACCATGGCAGTGCATGGTGAATTGTCAATATCCCCATGGAAAACAGCAGAAAAACTGTCGGGCATTTGGGTGAGACTCTCACACCTATATGTAAGCCCAGGTTTTGTCCCTGGAAAGGAATCAGTGCAGATTAGTACTTTTTCCTCATAAGAAATCTTCTGACAGCCAACACACTTTGTGTTCTATTCTGGGAAATATGAGCTGTTAGATTTCTTAGATTGGAATTCAAGTAAATTTTTCTCTTTTTTTTGTTTTTTTCTGTGACAATTGCCACGCAGTGCATATAAATAAAAAGTAATATTTCAGCACGCGTCTGACTCTGTTCTATTTTGGATCTAAAACCAGATGACACCTGTTCAGTTTCTATTTATATTCTCCAGAGATTTGGTGAAAAAAAGGTCAGATTACCACAGGATAAAACTGATGCTTTCCATATGGTAGCAAAATCTGATTAGAGAAGCTCAAAAGATTTGCCATCAAAGAACCTCAAATGGTAATATAAACCCATTTTTGGATCTGCCTCTTCACCCATCTCTAAAGCGTTACCATAGTTAATATGTGAGCAGCTTAGTTTGCTGTTACATGTCCTAGTGTTATGTTCCAAGAGAATAATTTTGTAAATTCATACAATGATTTCAATGAGTCAGCTCAGATTTGTACTTTGAGACAGACTGCCTCAGAATGAGCACACAGGTATTGTCTCTCATATGTCTGTGTTCAAGTTTAAAAAAAATTACAGATGTAAGTGGAATGAACAGGGAATCAATTGCAAGCCACACAAATTATTTCATTGTCTGAGTCTAATTATATTAATTATGGACAAACGAAAAATTCAAAAAGTGCTATTTTCAATAATCAAATTATGTTTATTTTCTAAAAAAAAGACAGTTAAGATAGTTAAGTATGTATACTTTTTAAGAAGTTAAAGTCAGAGCTCAAAACACAATTGTCACTTGTTAACTACTGCAAATTTTTTACTTGTTTCATCATTATTTATAGATCCATAATTTATTTCACATAACCAAATTTATTAGAAGGAGCTATTTTCAACTTGCTATAAATACAACTATGTGGCTGCTTGTACCCCATTTAGGTCTATCAGTTTATAGATTTTTGTGAATTCAGTAGTACAGGCCTTACTTTAAAACTGCAAATAAGAGATTATTGACTCTAATCTTTGCTTTCTATAAGACATATCCACAAAGACAAGCCTTTGAGGAAGACAGAGAGAACATAGAAAGAACAGACTCATAACCATATTCTCACAAATGTGTTCTTGTTCTTCTATGTTAAACTAATGTGACAGAAAGCTTGTGCACTTTTACGGTAAAGTGAAAATGATCTCCAAAATGCTCCTAATCTACAAAGTAATATGTATATAAGTGTATGTATGTGGATACAAGAGTAATGTAAAATGATTTGTGAATCTTGCTTATCTGTCTTACATATCAGACTAGACAAATAACATTGTGTTTATCTGCTTGCAACACAGAGGCTGTGATTTTAGATTGTCCAGACTCTGAAAAATATAGCAGATTTCTTTGATCAAGTCAACAACTTTTAAAAAAATAAGGAAAAAAAATAAAAACAACACAGAAAGCAAAGAAAAAAAATTTAAAATCTGTAAGAAATGTCTAAGAATTGTAAGCACTGAAGACAGCCAGATTCCAGAGAGATCATGTCCCTTTTATGGTTGAAATAGGCCTAAAAATTTAATCTCTCTTTTACTGTCAAAGGGGTTGAATCAAACACAAGGAGAGCCCCATTGGTTAATGTAAGACATCATATATTCTGTATCAAAACCAGAATCTTAACAGCTTACAAATTTGACAGTAATCAGCATGCCTGTTTTCTTGTGACTAACAGCATAAGGATTCAGCTGTAAATATGGATCAGCTGTATATTCTACAGTGGAGATCACTTTGTGCAAATCTGCTGGCCATGTGTAGTGTGTACATACATATTCTAGATCACAACTGCTTTATAGCCCCTCTGCTGAGAAACAAAAAGCCAATCGCACAACCAAAAACTGCAACATTTTTAAGAAGATTGTGCCATAGCTTTAAATTGTTGCAGTTTATCACTGAAACCTACTTGAAGAATATACATTTCTATTATATTAATTTAGGTTTCCTTGAATGCAGAATCATGTATCTGAAATTACAATATTAATTTATATTACATCATATTCTGCATAGTTAACCTGACAAACTCAGTGCATCTCCTTCCAAAATAAGTCATGGATTCCAAATTCTAACCCAAGGAGAGATACTACACACTATTTCAAGAGACAGCAAAATCAACTAGCAGTAATGCCATGGATAACTTAGGTCAGGTGATTTTGCAAAACTTAGTTATATTAACTAATAAAATTAGTAAGTTTTTATTTATCCACAGTGGAGTTAACTCTAAAAAAACAGGAAGAAAAAAAAATATCTTGAGAAGCAATTAAGCTGGGGTAGTCTGTGTGCTTCAAAATTGTTCAATTCTTATAAATTCTTTCCTCTAAAGAGGAAATTTTGTCTTGGTTGCATGAGAAACTTTCCTCTAAAAAGTATAAAATATTGAAAATACTGAAAAATGTTGTGTGCCAATTTGGTCCTTAGTTACTTTCTGTTCACCTTCTGGTATAACTTAAAAGATGGAAATCCCCCAAAACCTAACTAAAAGCAAGCAACATTTTTAATATAAAATATATATATATTGTGTATATATAATTGTACAGTTATTCATATTTATGTGTATATATGTCACTCTTGTGGCAAGAATGACACAAGAATAGGGGAGAGGCAGTATTATAGAAAGAGGAAAAGAAGGCTTTATTATAAAGAATCACGCAGTTTATATACAGTGATACGATACATTCTATTTGATTGGCTATTTAACAAAAACACCTGTCTCACACACCGTCCTTGAGAAGAGCAGAAAGACAAAGCAGAAAAACACCACCTGCATATTGTTTATGTTAACAAGTTATCACATTCTTACAACTCCCTGAAAATTCTCACAAGCCGCTGTGAGAAACGCTCACCATTTCTCTCTCTCTGTCCCATGGGCATCCACATATATATGTGTGTATGAATATATACATTTACAAGCAACCTGCTAAGGAAATCTTTCTAAGGGAACAGTTTGGTGTTAAGATAGGCACAGATAAGCTGGCCCAGATTTTCTTTCTGTGCAAATACCTTCATGATGGATAAAATGCATAAAAGAAAATAAACAAAAAGATTAAAATGTTTACATTTGTTTTGGGTGTACCTTTTTTTTTAAAGTAGGATTTTCCCAGGCAGGAACCTAGGTCAGCAGTATAATGGGACTCCAAGAAGAGTGAGTCACGGTTAACTTGCTCTGTCCGAGGTGTTATTACAGTGTTGTGTTTTAAATTTGTGTCAAGGTTTTATGTTTTTCTCACTCTGATTCCACCACTAAGACAGCAGGCTGGGAGAACACAAGAAATTGCTAGGGGGCACAGCCAGGGCAGCAGCCTCCAGCTGGCCAGCATATGAAGGTGGGCTAAGAAATAAAAGCTCAGGTAAAGGGGGAGAGAGGGGGGATATTTGTGGTTACAGTGTTTGTCTTCCCAAGAACTTCTGTGTGTACTGAAGCCAAGCATTGCAGCAAGTGGCTAAACTTCTGCCTGCTGATGGGAAGCAGCAAATTAATTCCTTATTTTGTCTTGGTTGCATGAGAAACTTTTCTTCACCTATTAAACTGCCTTAATCTTGTCCCATGTATTTATTAGCTTTTGCTCTTCCATTCCTCTCTTCCATCTCTCTGGGGTAGCAGTCTGAGCAAGTCACCAGGTAGGTGTTTTGCTGTTGGTTGGCTCAACCGCCCACACACAGATAGTGTGGATACCTAGGGAGAGAGAATGAAAACATTTTTGAAATTATTTGCTCCAGGAATTACATGCTTCACGACACAATCCATCAACAAATTGAAAATCACTAAGAAGATGTTTAAGCAATTAATTTGTAATAGTATTTCATAAAACTCATAATTCATGGTTGTAATGAATTTGTGAGAAGTTGTTCTTGGAGAAGAGACTGCTGAAGTACCTGCAAGGAGAGGGTTCATTTTACTCTCAGTTTTAACACTTTTAACATACATGCTACATTGAGCAATAGTTGTGGAAATACAGACAACATGTCAGTAAAAGATTTTTGGTTAAGGAAAGGTGCACATCCCCAGGGAACAAGTTTTGCCGCATTTTGAGATACCCGTCACAGCACTCACGTATTTCTATGCATTGCTGCTTTTTCTCCAACAGCTCCCCAGATTAATGATGAAGATTTATACTCAAGAAGAAAATGGGGAAGTCAAATTCTACCATTGTTAATGATTCAAAATCTGTTTTGATGGTTTTTTTCTTCCTAGAATGAAGATGGAGAAGAGCATAAACAACATTAAATTACATCCAAAATACATTAACACATGGTAATTCTTAAAAGAATAAAAGGAATTGAAAACATCTTTGTGTAGCAACATTCTGCAACACAGCCATATGGCAGATTGATAGTGTTCTCATTCCTTGTGCTTAGGCAGTTCACAGACACAAACCCATTATTTCTGGAAAAGTGTTTGGACAGGTCTCTCTTGTACAGATTTTGGATATCTCCTGTGAGTTGTCTCAAACTGACAACATTCTGAGGGACAATATTCAATGAATTATACTGTTGTGTTTCGCTCTTCCAATCTTAGGAAAAATGCTTCCAGCATGGCTACAGAAAAATTACTCTATAGAAAGAACGGGAGGTTACATGAGATTGTGAAGTGATATATTTTGACTACCTTAATTTCTCTACATTAAATCTCTTAATTTTGAAATTCAACACCTTGCATTCAAATACAAAAGTGTAAACTAGGAAAATATTGCTAATTTTTATTAAAAGAACACCCAAGATTAAAAATTAGATGTTAGAAATTTAAAGTTATGTAAGAAATGTGTGACTTAAAATGATTTGGTTTTCAAATTAAATTTGACAGGTAATTTTGTTTTTAAGAATGATAACCACTATAATTACTTTTATTATTTTGAAAAAAGAAAAAAAATACACCCTAGAATATAATGAGATATTTAATTTTAAAGAAGAAACCAAATATTAATTGTGTGTTATAATCACCAAAACAGCCAGGGGAAGTTTTATATTTGAATTTGCTTGAGAAAAGTAGGTGGTTTTGCAGCAGTAGTGACTATGGACCAATGTGTCAACATTACTGTTGAGATACATTAGTAATCAGCTTTTCACATCAATGTATTGTCTTAACAGTTAATAGCTTAATAGGTAATTTATTCTCAAGAGTAAGAAAGAGTGACTCGATATATCATACATATTTCTGTTATCATCTTTGCCACAAATTAATTTAATTGCACAACTCAAATATACTATTGCAGAACATCTTTTACATCTGGCTGTGTCAAGCAAACCCATGGAGTTAGATATATACATGAAATATATATTTTCTTATGGTACTTAAGAAGGAGCTGAAACATTTCAAGGACGTGTAAAATGATGGCTGCAATAAACTCTACCACTGAGTCTGCAATGCACAGAATAAAGCCTATGTATCAAGAAATTGATGTAAAAAGACCATAAATGCCACACAGGACTATTAAATCCTCAGGGTGAAAATCATTGGCAGTATATACTATGAAAATCCAAGAGCTTTTTACAGTACACTCAGTAAAACCAAAATCCTGCCGCTCTTACTGTGACAGAACTAATATTGCCCTCTAAATGTATCTTTAAAACACATTTTGGCCAAGAATTTAGAAGTTTTTTAACATGCATTCAAATTAATAAACAGGATATAGTAAAGTATTTTATTTAAATATACTAGTAAAGCACATTATTTAAATGCTGAGAAATTTATGAATATTTTGACTTTTAAAAAAAATTCAATATTACAGCATAATATTTTTCACATTTATAATTACATAATGTAAATATATTTATAATGTATTATATTAAATACAGCTATAAAACATATCTTTTTTTATAATTGTAAATATTTGTGCTTGTGCATAGATATAAGTAAATATTTCACATAAGCCAAACGTAACTTTTAATTACTTGCAGCTCAATATTCCATAGGAAGTTTTCCCTGTATTGAAAAATATTCCTTTAGTTTACATTTTTGACTAACCAATTCCTTATTTCTCTAGGGTCACTTTTCTCCTCTAGGATCACTTTTCTCCATTCAAAATACAAAACCAAAAGTAAGAGCAAGACAAAATCCCTCCTTTTACAAACACTTTGTCTCACTGTAAAAACCTGCAGGAAATTAAGGTGAGCCTGATGTTTCCTAAATCTGCCCTGTCTGCCAGAGAAATTTGTTTTGACAGCATTTGTAGAGCAAGTTGCCAACAGAGGAGGCATCACTGCTTTAATGAAACTTCCTATTTAATGAAAAAATACAAAACAAATAAATAAGCAAAATTCTAACAAATTAAAAGCCCTTCATTGCAAGTATATTTTTTTAATTCAGTCAATAAACTTTTGCTAACTTTAGAAATGTTTTTTTTTTTTTCCCTTCCTTCTTGGTGATGCTTTTTCTTTGCTTGTTTAAAAAGTGGGTAGTCTATTTCCTCCTCAGCTTGTTGTATTTTAGAAACACATAAGCTAACCTCAAAGCAAGGGTTCTGGTTCTGTGAAAAAAGAATTCAATGGAATTATAGGTAAAAAGGTCTTATTGGGAGTGACCTCCATAGCCAAGACTACAGAATATTTAGCTGCTAACTTCATCTAAGTCAAGGATAGTACTGTTCAGAGGCTTCAAATAATCTCAAAACACAGCAAAACTTTCAGCTTTAAGTTTAAAGTCTGGTTCTCAGCCTTACTCAAATTCCTGCTCAAGTATCACTCCAGTGACCAAGCTAGGGTACACAGATGTGCTACATATAACACTGGGCAACTGGTCTTTATGGTGTCACAGTGCTGTTATTTCTTGTGTTGGATTTGCTTTAGCCTGACTATCTTAACGCCTTGTTTTACACAATGTAGATGCATTCCTATTGAACAGCAAACTTTAAAATAGCTGTTATCCCATCAGGGATATTGGCAATGCTGGAGTCCACATAGATGTGAAATTATGAGCATGATCTGTGGATCATACTCCAGAAGTATGTTCTGTACCCAGATAATACAAAGGAAAAATCATATCAGAGTTACTAACCAAGGCTCTGGAACAAGTAGGGAACTTCATTGCACTGCATTACAAAACCAAAAATTTAATAACACATTCATTTCTGATCATCCCAACTTAAATGTACTTAGCTGGATTACAAAAGTCTCAAAGTAAGTAAATCAGATGGGCAGCATTCCAGAATCCACAAATGTTGTGATTTCTCTGTGACTCTTTGCAATAAAGTCACTCTTCTCATTGTGACTGCCTTTATGTCACTTATAATTTCAATCTTCATTTAAAACATGAATGGTACCCATCCTGATCACTCTCCCCCCATTTTTAGATATTGGTCTCTGTATGGAGAAACATTAAGCAGCCTGGGAACCTTTAGTCTGAAAAAAGGTATGACTAAGGAGAGCTTATATGAGAAGGTCTTATAGAATCATGATTGGAATGGTATAGATTATGAATAAGGGATGATTTTTCAGTATTTGTCATAAAAAAAAGGGGACAAGAGAATATCTAGTCACAGGAATAGTCAAAAAATTTTAAATAATGCATGATTAAATTATGTACCCCACTTCAAGAGTATTGCAAGGTTTAAGATTGATAGATTTGAAAAGAAAATTAATAGAAAAGAGTTATATTAATGTTGGTTAAATATGGTTATCTGAACCCAATCTCCCAGAGACATGCTGAAGAAAAACTGGTTTTAATGTTACCTTCAGAGATGCCAAATATGATCTCTACTGTAGCCTATCCATTAACAGTGTGTTTCCCAAGGGTGTTACAGCTAAATGCAGTACAGAATAAGGTGAATTTCAAAGGAACCGGCCTACCACAAGCTCCAATATAATTTTTATAAACAAAATGGCATAATTGATTATCTTCAAAGAATTACAATATGTCTCGGTTTTAAAAAAGGGACTACATTTTGGTTTAGTTTTTCTGTCTTTAAAAATTTTATCTTGTTTTAAATTTGGTTTTTTTCTCCCTTTTTTTAATTTTGGTAGAATACACTGCCTTCCTTCCCTTTGTACAGTTTTGCCTGTAATGCATTTTGAGTTTGCTGTCTTTCCTATTAACAACAATGAATATTTTCTGTTACATTCAATGGTTTTCTATAAAGAACTTACTAAGAGTGTAAGATTTTTTTCTTTAAATTATTTATTTTGTTTTCAGGATCCCAGAATCATGAAATGATCTTTCAGTTCTTATCTGCTACTACTGATAATTTTTGGGTTATTCATCAATCAATGAATAAATCATGTAGAGACATGATTTAAAAGCAGGAAAAGTAATATGTGGTACTTGGCATGCATCTAAGGTAGAAACAGATATAGTCATACATTCAGTACGTAAACTAAATAGAAAATATATGCAAACATTAATTTAAGGACCCTGGCTAATGTTTATTCAAGCTGTAAAAATATTTGTCATTGAGAAACAATACAAAAAATAAAGAGAAGGAAAAAATGTTTAAATATTAATTACATGCTGAATGGAATGTAGAGAGATGGAAACTGGTTGCTTAGTAAATCATACATTAATTTTCCAGAAAGGCTTTATACATTGCAATGAAATAGTAATAGCCATGACAAAAGTAGGTATCTTAGAGATTATTTTTTCACTCTCACCTCACAGTAGTAATAACAACCTTCAGGCATTTCTAAGATGCTTATCATCCTAATATGCATGTACTTGTTATCCGACCTTGTCATAAAGCATTTACAAGTGTGTAGGAAAAAATAAAATCATCAGAACAGTTTCCTGATAATAAGGACTAGCTGCATTTGTTTCCTTCCTTATGATCAGTGAGCCCCAGGAAATACCTTGTTACTCAATAGCAATTGTTTAATTTGCAAATGAATTTACTCTATCCTGTCTCCCACCAAGACCCTGATGTCCTAGAGGGGCTTTTATTGTATCAAGTGGCTATATTTAATTTTAATGGAAACATAAGAAAGATCCTGGGTTTATCCCTGCACTATTAGTCTCAGATCATGATCCACCCCCTCTGCCAGATGGACAAACACATCCTTACCTGGTCCTGGATCTTATATAGCTTGTAGGTACAGGACTCTTCCTCCCTCTCTCCATTACCTCACTTGTTCAACAGATATCTGTCATCTGGAAGTATAGAGTAGGTCTAAGTTTTACTACTGTACATGATATAATACAGTGAATTTAGCAGACAAAATTTCCCTGCTGTGGTATGCACAGGTATGTTTCTGTTCAGCTGGTGTTTTGTGTGTGTGCAGAGGTGCCAGAGCTCGGGCTCCATGAATACACATGTGATTGTGAGCCCGGGCAGTGAGGGGTGTGTGCTGCACTGGCCACCTTCTGCCTCTGCAGCCCAAGAAGAGGAGAGGACATGTCCCTGTGTGCCTGAGTCTGCTGTGAGTCCTGAATGTGGAGGTAGAGCCTTGCCTGTGACTCAAACCCTGTGGCTTTGTCTCTGGCCCTCCGTGTCCTCTCTGTGTGTCTGAGACACATTCAGCCTCACTGCTTCTTTCCTTACAAGCAGGAAAGTATCAGCTGCATCCATTGGCCTTGGATGGAGACCTCAAGGTCTCAGGGCTGGACACAGGGGCAGGAGAAATCCCAAGAATGAGAGCTGCTGAAGGCAGCAGATGCTTCTAGCATCCATTAACACATACAAATTGAAAATACAACATTTATGTTTATTATTATCTTATCCTGAATTGACACATACTGTGTGTTTATGTGATTTTTTGTTCCATTGGTTATATATTTGCTGACTGCACCTAGAAGTTGTAGGATATGTATACTTCATATTTAAAACTTTAGAAAACATTCTACCTATGAAAAAATACATAAAAATTTTAATAAAGAATATATGCAATTATAGATTGCAAAACAAAAGATTTTTTTAGACTGTACTTAATGGAAAATTCCATTTGAACTGATCAGAAGATTTTTATTAGACAGTAATTTGATGAGGAAATGCAATGTTATTTCTCCTACAGAGAGTTAAAAGAGAGATTATAAATCATGACTTTCATCTCCTTTCTAAATTATTGTTAACAATTTCAATGTTAATATTCTTTTTCTCTTGTTTTATGTTCATCTGAAATACACAGTTATCATTCCACAATCTAAACCAGACAGCTTTTTGGTTTGTTTGGTTAACTAACCAAACCAAATATTTTTGTATAAAGCAAATCTGCTGTATTGATACTCATTTCCACAAGCCTTTTTTATTTCTTTGTGAGACTTTGCTAAGTACCAATAACTTTCTCTACCAGTCAACTGTTTTGTTGACTGTAATTGCTACAAGTCTAAAAAATTAGCAAATAGATTTGACTACTTTACTACAGTAGGCTAATTGAGTTATATTAGGCTCAATCTAAGGAGGGTAAAATAATTTAGCTCTTTCTCTTCTGTCTGTGTAAGCACTTGATACAGACACTTCTATATTGATAATAATTGACACATTGCTCTTTCAAAACTCAAATTAATTAACACATGATAAGCAGTGTTCATTATTTGAAAATGCTATTTCTAAGTATGGAGTGCAAAAATAAACTCGAAAATTAAATTTAAATAATGTACCCACCCTGAAATTACCTTAGCTAGTTTCAGAGGTAAATCATATATGCTGCTTGTGAAAAAAATAACATTTTACTTTGTGAGGTGGCAAACATTTGCTAGACATTGGTGTTGAATTCACACTATCATGGGAAGTAGAACCAAGGACTATTCCTGATTTGTACATGAAGGACAGTGTCCTGCTGCACCTGCACTGGTTATCATGAATTGTATCCTTCCCAAGAGGAGCCCTCTTGATACATACTCTTGCTATTAAAATGCCATTTGCAAAGGGCATATTCCCCTGCCAACACAGCACTTGCATCCTTCACCTTCCTAAATTCCTACCCAGCTCTTTACATGAGTGCAGATAAACTTCATCTTACATAATTGATTTTATGCTATGAACACATCCATGAATGGACTTATATAAATGACCTTAAGATAAATATAATAACTAGTGAATTAATTTTTCAGTTTTGATTTGTAACTTGAAAAGCTGTCTATACATATTCTGAAACATGTACAGTTATGTTTTGTGGTGCCTGTACAATTGATTTTACCTGAATCTAAAATATTCTATTTTTTTTCCTTTATTGGCTGAAATTTGTTTCACCTTTTAAGGGAGAGTTAAGCAATGAATCTTAGGAAAGCATTTTAATTCTGTTTATCATCAGTGGAGGGATACTGGCAAGCAGAAATGGCAATTAATCATACCCAGATATATATTTTTCTTTGATAAATGATCCACTTGGAATTATATTGTATTTATTATGCTGCAATCACTCGTACACAGGTTCTGATCCAGGCACTGGTGTTTACCTCATTACAAATGTGGCATGGTAAAAAGTATAAGGTTGTTTAGCTGCCAGTGAAAGAGAAATTGGTTACCTCAAGTTGCTCTGCTGTGTGTGTGGTACCCCTGCTGGCAGTGCCAAATCCTTTACAACATACCAGAATTATCATTTACTCATACCAAATCCTTTACAACATATCAGAATTATCCATTACTCTCATGTAGTTTGTTAGGCACAGAACTGTAAAAAAATACCCCAAAGATTTAATCATGAAGAGCTGAGAAAAGTTGAGAAAAAGAAAGAAAATTAGGTTTTTGTTTATAATACTTTTCTCTTTTGTACTCTGAAAATTAATAGAGTCATTTTACAATTCTCTTGCATGTGGGTAAATGCAATAACTATTGTGAGTGGTGACTGCTCATTTTGGTGTTCAAATCAGTATCTGTCTGAAAATATTTCAATGTATTGTAAATCATTTTTTTCAAGCAGTGTAGTTCACTAATTTCCTTTGGAAGGGAACCAGCCAATATGTTATTCAGGACACACCTGGAGGGCAATTTGCTTGACTCAAGTTTTGTGAAACGGAAATGACACAACGTTAATTTGCTTTTAAACTCCTTGCCATGTATATGAATTAAATAAGCAATTGGATGAGACCAAACTGAATGCATTGAGATATCAGCCATGCAGTCCACTTTTTTTGCCTGATTGTGATGGAAAAGTCTTTTATATCAGCAGTTAACATGTTCATATTTTTCACACTCAGTCTTTTCAGAAAACCCAGTGACAAATTATTTGCAGATTTATATTCCACTTACATTTGAAGAAAATATGTCCCTGCAGTTACCTTTAAATGTTTCTCATTTTTTTGTCTCTGTATTGTAACAATTTGTACTACTTTACATTATGACTTTTTCTATATGAGGTGTTGGAAGAATATGTAATTCTGTAGAGGTGTATTTGCAAAGAAAGCCTATAAGAACACTCATGCTCAGGATCTGATTAATTTATCTGTTTACAAACATTTATATTCAAATATTAATATGCAATCTATGCTATTAATTTATTAATTGATCAATTACTACATTGCAGCTATTTGCATAAATAGGAACTCAGTCTCTATCACCAGTAATGTTAGCAACAGCTGTAATCACAATATTTAATTTACCTTTTGGTTCAGCTTACCTCAATTGATTCAGGTGTTTGGAACAACCTCTGGAATCCAGACTTTTATCATAGAAGATTTCAGTGCAAAAGTTAGTAGTTAAATTTAACTAGGATGCCCCCGTACCAGATTATCTTTCACAAACTACTACCTTAATGCTAAAGGATTTTTGGTTACCACCACCAGCAGATTCAGGCCAAGAACTCCTCCTCCATACTCCTCCTCCCTCTTGCTGCCTGGAGACTTGTAGACTCTGGTCAGACCAAGGGATATGGCTGCCATTATCACTTCAACCAGTGGTGAGCTTCACCCAAACATACAGAGGACACAGACACAGCTGGTCATACAGAGAGCCACAGACAAGGCACAGCCCCCAGCAGCCCCCCCAGTCAGGACTCACACCTGCCAGGCACAGGCACACAGGGAAACGTCCCCTCCTCCTTTTGCACTGCAGAGGCAGAGGGTGACAAGTGCAGCAGACACCCCACACTCCCCATGTTCACAATCACACACACTGGCAGATCCCCTGAGCACCAGCATGGTCCCTCTGCCCACCCTGCAGCCCTGTCGAGATCCTGGCCCTCCTCACCCATCCCATGGGTCCCTGACTCATGGGCTGGTTTCACTGGGTGCTCACTACACACACAGAACACAGAAATTTGTCCCATTTGACCCACCCTGTCTGTGGGTCCTCCTGAATGCTTGCAGAGACTCTCCACTTCCTGATAGTCCTGCCTACTCCTAAGGCCCCTACTCCCCAGCTGGTCTCAGATTGGAGTTTGTCAGCAACTCCACACTCACAATCCCACACAGAGTCAGTTTGAGATAGAAATAGACACTTGCCCCAGAAGCTGGCACCTGGCCCACAAGCTGTAACTCACAATCCCAATGCAGCTGCCACTGCTAAGCCCCTCACTCTCCTTACTCATGGCCACCTCAGTAGATGGTTTTGGGACACACATCACACCCACCTCAGTGACTGGAGGTTAATGACCCCATCGATTCCAGCAGTTGACAACACATGCCAAAGGCATCCGCTGTCAGACCGGGGTATCTGTCTGCAGAGGCTGGCACTCAGTCACCTCTCACCAGTCCCCCCAACACCTGGCACTGACACACATGAGATAGGGACTGAGATTGCTCCGAAAATTTGTTAAAAGAAGATTTATTAAGAAAAAAAGACAGACTGAAGTGTTCAGGTACAGGTTTCTGCAACACAAGCAAGCTGACCAGCCCTGTTTAACACCTGACCTACTCCATCTACACTGCTTTCCTCCTATTCATTTCTCCTCAGTCTTCTTCCCTTAAACTCTCTTTACTAAATTTTGCAATAGTTCCACAATCTATCTCTGTAATATCCCAGTTGCTCATATTCTTCCCCTTCCTCCCCTTTGTACCAGTTTCTATGGTCAGGTTAACCTTCTCCAAAGCTGTGCCTGTAGTTACGTAATGGCTTTCCAATTAATGATGGGAAATCTTGGGAGAATTTGCCTCCATTAGCCCTTGTCTACTGTTTGTCTGTCTTTCCATACACCCTTAGAGTATAAATTAAATATTTTATTCTAGGCAGGAAAAATCTACCCCTAAACATAGAACAAGAATCCAATAGCATCAAGCATAGATGTATTTCTGACGTACTTTGCCACACATATTATGGGGCAATATATTTCCCATTGTCCAGATCAGTAGTTGCATGCTGCTTCTGTCAGTGAAAACTCTGTTTATACAACTTGAGAAAATGTTATAGAATATATCCTAAAGTAGAAAATGATAAGTCAATGTACTTCACCTACTGTCTCATATAAGGTCACTTTGACTTTCTCATTATAGCAGGTAGGTGGTTAACTTAATGGCTCTGAAAATGAGTAACTTTATTACAGCTGCAGTATAAGACCTGTCAGATTAAATTTGTAATTATACTGTGTCAAAAGCATTTAGGAAATAATTATTTAAAATATATATAGTAGAAACAAAGTATTATGCTATATTTCTTATTATTACATGTTTTACTGAGTTCTCTAATTGAAATTTTTAAGTTGAAGAAAATGTGTAGAAGTAGTAGAAATGTAGAAGTAGTCCTTCTGGTTACACATTGCACCAGCCTTTAGTAGGACAATGTAAACTGCTGTGACATAATGCAATTTAATGTTTGACATAGTGCTGTATCACTAAAAAGTAGTCTAAGTGTAATGTAGTGTCATGTTACCAGTAATCTGCAGGCAAAAACAGGCTGTAAAAAAATCACACACCCACAAGTCCTGCCAGAAGATAAACCACTTAAAATTGTAGACTACATCTTCTAATTGAACCCCATTGATTAATCCTGGCTACACCCTCTGCATATTTAAAAACCTTCTCAAGAAGTTTATTAAATAGCGTTCAGCTTTATGTAGATTTTAAGTTACTCACACAAAACTAAGAATGTATCAGCACACCATATGCTTGGTTCCTCTGAGGCAGACATATCTAACATGACAGTGGGTTTTAGACCTTGTTAATATGGTGTCTTCAGATATCGGACCAGCTCTTATTTGCACAGTCATTGGTTCAGTACTCTATTTTTAATTCCTACTTTTATTTGCTTTCATTATAAAAGATCTAAAGTCATTAAGGTAAACTTTTACCTTAACACTTCTAATTCTATTGCATCCTATATTGCCACTACTGAAAATAATCACTATGGTTTTCTAACAATGGACTTACAGTACTGGGAAATTTTATGGACAACAGGGGAATAATTTATTTTGTAAATATGAGAGAAGTTCATGGAGGGAGGAATGTTTCATTCACATATTGTAATGTGGTATTAGATTATTGAAGTAAATTCAGATAGATTTCCCATGCGAAGCTATGAGAACACAAATCAGTGTATCATGATATTGGGAAAAATGAATTCCAGTCTACTACCTGAGTATCTGTACAACAGTTAAATAAGACAAAAGACCAGCTGTAATAAAATATATGCATATCATAAATACATGTTAATTTGAGATAATAATAAATAATTACTTTGTTACACAGCTACATTCAGTAGCATGGCAAGATAGAGAAAGCTATAGTTCATTATTAGGTGAAACTACAGTCAGGGCCAACACTGCTTATGTGTTCCTAGAACAAGACATACATTTGTTAACATCTTAGCTTTGAACATAGTCAAAGTAGTGAATGTAAGAAAACAAAATTATTTCCAGTGAATATCCTGGAAAATTATGTAGAAATCACCAATCTGNATATTCAAATGTATGTGAACATACATATATGTATGTTCATATGAGTATCATATATGTAATATGTATACAGGGAACAAATCATACATATTTTGTATTTTAATGTATAATGAAAAGATAGATGATAGAGAGACAGATACATAGTTACATACATACATACATAGGCAGGTAGTTGTTAGGCAGATAGATACATAGCTAGATATAAAGATAGAGATATTTACTTATTTATTTAGAGATATTTATTTATAAGGTTCAGTAATTGATAGAATCTCAACTGGAGATCCAAAGACGTTAATTTCAACTTTATACAGGTCTTGAAAGAAAGACTGTGTTCCTTCCAGCATGCATCATTGTAAAGAGAGGAAATGATGCCTAAGAATACTTGACATGTTATTTTGTTTTTGAATCTCTGGTTACTCTGAATGCTATTTATCCTGCTCAGTAACAGTAATCTTAAACAAGAGGAGACTTTTAGGGTTGCAACAGAAAAAGAAATTTAAGCAGGAATATATATGGCTAGAAGGAGAGCAAGAGAGAAAAAAGAAAGCCCACTGTTTTAGGAATTGTGAAATGAAATAGATAGAACAGCCACAATTCCTGAGCAAGTACTACACAGAGAACAGGTAGATTATTAGAAGAGTAAGCCTAAGTTCTCTATTGTAAAGGGAACAATTTCCTGACAGCTTATATCTGAACTGGCATTTCTCTTGAGGATTAGTGGCACATCATTTTCTCTTTCTATTCAGTCTAGCTGTCTCATATACTGAACATAAACATAGACAAAATTTTTATTATTCTCTCTACATCCAGTCTGTCAGCCTGCTGTGAGCAAGAACAGTAACATTCTAAGAAGAAATGTACTTCTTGAATGACCACAGTAATATTACCTATAATTTACTTTTAACTGCTTTTTCTTACTTCTAAAAACCTTAATTTCTAATTCCACTTGACAATGTCATTTAATTAGCAGCTTTTTCCTGCTGGCAAAAATATGACAAGTTCCTGCTGAGTCTTATACACACCCATTTAGGTTAAAGTTAAAGAAGCACAAATATATAAGCCAGATTAACTTCTGTTTAGGTTTCCCATAGCAGGAAGCCAATTAAAAACATTTATTGCAACCAGAGTACAACTAAACTAAAATAAATAAATAAATAAATAAATAAATAAATTACTCTCCCTTCAAAAATAGTTGCAGTAATAACAAAGTCGATTTTCTTTTAACAGGTTTTGAAGGTTTGGTAAAGAGCTGAATAGGTGACTTTGAACTGTCACCCTCTTCACTTATCCAGATTAAATGGCTAATCAGATGGGCAGTTTTTCTGTTTTTCTTTTTTTAATTTTCCAATGTGAAGACTAAAGAAAGAAAAACCACCCGAAACACCTCTTTTGCTACTTATACTCATGGTAAACTGGACTAGTGATCACCCTGAACCCCAAACACCCTTTTATTAACCCATTTTATGCTTTGCTTCATTCCTCATTTACATTTAAGAGAAAAGAGGAGGGAGGAAGAAAAGAGAAAAACTTCAGATGTTACATTTCCCCTAAATGTATTGCAAACTGAGCCAGTTCTCATAATTGTCCTTTGGACCTCAGGAAGATCATGCAAGTATCAGAGACAGTTCAGAAGTGGCTTGAGAAGTGCTCAGCAGTTTGGATTCTGGGTCTGGCTTTTGTGGGAGCTATAGCCTTGGTCTGATTACCTCACCCTGGCCATCAAGATGTGTTTAAGCAGCCCTGCAGTGCCTGGTTTTTCTCCTGTGGACACTTCATATCAGCTAGCTTTGGGATATTTCAGGTCAGAAAGGTTCCTCATATTCCACCAGCTGTTTTTTTAATAAGCAAATTATCCAGACATTGGCTTTTTAACTCATTATCTATATTAAAATTTTCTTTTTTTCCATACTTTACTTGTTTATACATATATATATATGCATATAAAATATCTATATTACTGTTAGAGTTTTTCTCAGCCTCAACAACTGAGTGCTCTAATTCATATAATAATTTTTAGTTATTTATGGTAGCTGTATTTAACAATATGAAGGAAATTTGGAAGAAAAAATTCTCAATACCTCTCCTGTTCCAATTCTTTTCTAAAGGAAGACAAAAATCTCACTGAGAGCTTGATGTTTCAAAGTGCCCAGAGAGACAAAACAAATGATGGGCCAAAGCTAGAGTCAAATCAGCTATCTGTTTTGACCCTATCAGGCATTTTAAAGATTCTTGGAACTTGCTGGAGCTGGGCAGCTGAGCATTTTGACTTCTGTCAGGAAAAAGAAAGAGGCAAAACAGTAAGAAAAAGTAAATAGCACCAAGGGACAGAAACTAGATTTAAGATAAATAAAAGAACAAAACATTAGTGACAGGTATTCCTGTTGCAGTACAGATAACTGTGGAAAATAGTAGAAAAACACACAAAATGAATGAACTTAAGTTTTACATCCCTGAAAATAGTCAGTAATACAGCTACCGAGATATAGGGAAAACATAAATTTATGAGTAAAAGGCCCAGATTATCCTTTAAATAAGAAAGAGGAAAAATTATAGCGGTTTCCTGAATCCATGTTTTATGTGTTGTCACTGAATATGAAATGGCATATTTAGTTTGCTTTTAAAAACAAGAGATATCTTATTTTAAATAACTGAAAGGAACCAAAGCTCTAAAATAAGTTAATTTCACTTCCATGGAATCGCAGAAATATTTGTTCTGCAAAAGCCCTTAAAGACTATTTCCCAAACCTCTGCCATTTACAGGTACACCTCTGACTCATCCCAGTTTCTCAGAGCCCCATCCAGCATGGCCTTAAACACTGCCAGGGGTGGGGCATCCACAGATTCTCTGGGCAACCTTTTCCAATGACTCACCACTCTCACAGAAAATAATCTAACATCTAAACCAAAGCTACTTTCTTTCAATTTAAGTAAGGAGGATGAGGTTTTTATTTTGAAGAAAAGATGTTTTATGCTATTAGAGATTATTAAAAGGAGAAGAAGAAGAAAATATTTTAAAAAAGGTAAATACTTTATACTTCTATTAAATAACTTTGGAAATTGAGGAACAGAAGTAATCATTCTAAGTGATATTCTGAGTTTCCAACCAGCTCTTAAATAATATTTCCCCAATACTGTCTGATACGTATTTACTATTTTCCTTATAAAAGAGTCATTTGAGAATATCTATTAAAAAAAACTTGAAAAACATATATCACATTTACTTCTTCCCTTATCCATTATCCTAGTTGCCCTTGAAAAGATGGTAGACTAGTTTTACACAGGCTGTTCTTTGCAAATCCATTGTCAGATGGTTTTGTATACTTTATAGATGCTATATAGATGTTTGCAATAATTTCTTGCTTAATAATTTCCTGTACTATTCTTTTGGAAATCAGAGTTAGTCTCTTTGTTTTACACCCTTCTAAGTCCTTTCTCCTACTCTTTCCATAGATAGATACTATGTTTGCTTTTCTATTCTTCTGTGACTTCTTCAATCCTTAACACTCTTTATCACTAGATGATGCTTCTACTTTTTTCTTAAATACTTTCGGGAAGATTTCTCTCAACTTTTACAGGTAATTTCTAATGCTTGTTTAAATCATATTTTTCCTGCCAGAGAATTCCTTAAGTTTCTTTTGACTTATGCACACTCTCTGTACTGGTCTTCCTTTTTAACACTTTGCAAATATAATTATTTTATTATCTATCATAATTACTATTTTTAGGTTAAGAAAATATAGAGTGTCCATATGAAAATTATTTTATAATTTTGACTATGTTGTCCTCAATATATTAATAGAACAATTAACTTTTCAATTATATTGCTTAATATTTGTAATTCATGCCTTTATCATTATGATTTTATATCTAAGCTTTCTGTCATTTCTTCTTGTGTGTACAGATCCTCTTTATTTTTCTTTTTTTTTTTTTTTGCTTCTGACTTAATAAAGTTGTCCAACTGTTGTTTTCTTCTATTTCCAACTTTTTCTGTCCTTACAAACTGCCAGGAAAACTGTACCTCTGCTTTCAGTATAATCTCTTTTGGGAGTTGGTAGGTCTTTTTTCTACTTAAAAATAATTCTCAATGATCATTACTTGTCAATGTATTGAGTTGCTTGAAATTTACATTTTTGGGTCCATTCTCATGAGTATGTACTTTTCTTTTCTTCTTTCTTTTAGATAATTTATTTTACTGGTTTGTAAATTACTCTTTAATTTGTTTTCTGTATACAAAGTCTGAAATAATTCTCACTATTTATGTGAATCAAATTCAGTCTAGTCAAACCTCCATTTGTATGCTTCTGTTTTCTTCCAAAGAGAGTCTGACTATTTCACCATCAACCATCTGTTTCTTCTTGGTATTTTAATTGTGGGCATCTAAGTCCTTGTGATATTCCTTCCCAGATACTGAGATCTGATTTACTCCCTTGGTTCAGGATCAGGCCAATGTGATAGATACATGTACTATTCAGAACTGAAACTACTATGTAGACAGCAATTGTTTCTTTAATGTATATATGCTAAGCCAATGAATATCTATGCATATATGTATACATACATTTATTAAATGCCTCGAAACTAAACAGGAGCATAGGCTACTTAGTATGGAATAATATCTGGTGTCCTGGTTTGGGGGGGCCAGTGGGCTGGAGTTTAGTGCCATTTTTATTCTATACCAGCCTGTCATCACTGGGGCAGGGGTGCTAGGAGGAATATCCAAAAATCAGATATTTTTTCCCGGTTCTCTCTAGCTGGAGGTTGTTGGCATAACATCTGCAGACCCATCCTCTGCACCCTGTCCTTTTTTCTCCCCATCCCCTTCTCTGTGTTGTCTTAGTGGGAGGTGCTGCTGAGGAGAGGTGGTGACACACTTCTGGTGCTGAAGGGGCAGTGGCAAGGTGTGGCTGAGCCCAGTGGGGCCGTGGCAGTGTGGAGTTGGCACCCTGGCGAGACTGTTTTCCCCCTCTCTCCAGCAAGGTGAAGCCATCATGACCAGCAGTGCTGGTAGCAGCTGAGCCAACTGAGCAAAGAGGGAGCCCAGCAGAGCCAAAAGGAGCACAGCAGAGCAATAGAAAAATTGCAGTGACCTGCAGGGAGACCCTACAGTGCAAAGGAGTGTTGGAAATGGCAACACTGGCACCTGCTCAGAACAGAGCTTAGCGGAGAGGCAGCGTTGCCCTTACTTGGATGACCTGGCTTCCAGGGGTTTGTCAATGTCTTACATTGCTTTCAGGCTGGGGGACAGGAAATGGTAGTCACTGGAACTCCCCCTGCCATATTGCCCTTGTTCCCAAAGGCAGCATGGGTGGAGCTTGGGTACAGCCACCATATTACCTTTGTCTCTTTTTCTGTTCTCGGGAAGCCCCATGGATGCCACCTGCAGGGAGTGTCTGCCATCTTATTTTTGTTCATGGTAAACAACAGGTTTTATGGAAAATGCCTTCTCTTTTTATATAATTTTGCTGGGTTTATTGTGGAGGTCTTGTTCTTGTTTTGTGTTTTCAGTAAATTGATACTTCAGCCATAATCTCTGGTTTTTGTCCCTTTCTTACTGCAAGAGGGGGGAAAGAAGAGTGGCTTATTTGGAGTTTTCTTTCTTTCTTCTTCCTTTCTTTCTTTTTTCTTTCTTTCTTTTTTTTTTTTT
>VZRH01002842.1:324650-346190 GCA_013397555.1 Urocynchramus pylzowi | reverse complement strand
TTTGTTGTGTGGTGGGGGGGGGTGGGGGGTGGGGGGTTGGTAAGATAATATTTAAATTATAATATTTAAACTACCCACTTAAGCTGTTCTTAAAACCTGTTGTATTTTCAGCAAAATTAAGGCTCTTTTAGCTTTCTGAAAGCATCAAAAGTATTAATTGTTGATGACACTAGCTAGCTGAGAAAAATAAGACAAAGTTTGAAATGTGTGCATTAAAAAAATATATATGTATCAATGTGATTCCATTCAGATTCACAGTAGTGGTAGAACAAAAAGTCAGAAATTAATTCTTTAACTAGGGAGCAGATGAAGATAGTAATTTGGTTTTTGTTTGATAATGAGACCCATATTCTCATCTCTAGGCAGAATCAGTGTAGTTGGATGTCCGCCTAAGTACAGATTTTTCGAAGAACTACAGCTCATGAAAGTTAAGATTCAAAGAATATAGAAGGGTGAAAAAATAAAGAAATACATACTAAGTCTCAAGTTATGAGCAGGTGCTCAAAATTTACTTTCTGTAGTACAAAAATGCGTAAGGATTCAATAAATTCCTTATAAAATTTAGATTGTTAGATCATTCTTTCTGAAATGGGTTCTAATTTTTCTTAAAACAGGAAAACATGGATTTTTCACCTATTTTTCCTATTGCCACACAATTTTTAATGCTGTCATTTTATATTCAGTCCCAAAGATACATCAGTAGTTTATGTAGGTGTTTGGAAAATTAGCCTCTGAAAAATTTCTGAACTTGATTTTGGCTTGATTCCAATTCAGTTCATAGTCATGTAAAATGAATAGCTCTTAAAAGATATTTTATTCCATGAAAATTCAATATATACTCTAAAGAACTGGAAAAGTATCAGAGAAGTTCATGAAGTGTCTTTGCAAAGAGATGAAACAGTAGATCTTGCTGTCATGAAACTTGAGTTCCATTGGCAGCATATAACAAATATAGTTAAACATTAAAATTCATTTTTAACATTAAATATCTTGTATGTCTGGAACTTATGCACTTTACATATAAAACACTTTAAAGGTCAGGAAATCAATCACCTGTGTTTTACTTGTCATCTCTATTAGTTTAAGCCAATATAAAATAATGAATACTTCTTTGTATTACAGTTCTGTCTTGGCCTGATTGATCCTCTATAAAGCCATTATAAAGGTCACAATATTGTAAGTCAAAGACTACTGAGGAACAGGAGGGCACGAGGTAAGATAAACATGTCACCTATTCAGGAAGGGAGTCAGGTTATTTCCTATATTTGGAGGTAAATGTTAGCTAAACCCAAACCACTTTGGTGTTAAAGGTCTTCCTGTATTTCCATTGTGTAACTTTATTTTTCATGATTTAAACATGTGTATAGCAATATTATCATTGGGTTGGTCTTTCTAAAATGTTAGATAGATTTTTAAAAGTTAACATTCTTTCTTGCAAAATTACTTACACAATATGACTGCATATTGAAGGCTTATGCAATCATTCCTCCTAAGTGCATAGTAGGTTTTTTAATCATTTGGAATAAAAGTAAGTTTGAATTTAATTTTAAATAAAATCATATAATTATTTACAGTGCACAAGAGCTATGTCAAATATACTGAATATTTCTTTTATTTACATACATACACATATTTCTGTAAAGAGAGTATATATACACATGAATATAGTATTTATATTAGTGATATGTGAAAACGAGATTTGGTAAATAGGTAGAGTAAGAGTAACAGATATATTATAAATATGATTGTAACCTTAACAAAGTAAAAAAAAGTTAGACTTTATGGCATTATTTTAAAATTAATAGTTAAATTTGTGTCAATAACCACAAGTTATGTCAATAATCACAGAAAACTTTTACTATTTTTCATTGCACTCCCTATGAATTAGTTTAGCAATCTATTCATGCAGTTGTTTTATGTAATTAATTGATATGAATGATATTATAATATAACAGGTGGGGGTTTTTTACCCCCTGAGATTTATAATGTGATCAAAGTTGTGTACTCAATAAGAAATGTAAAAATAATTTATTAACATCGCAGCTGACTGTGCAATGATAAAATTCCATTTTAGGTCACATCTATTCCAAAAATGAATATTTTGATTTTATGACCAAAACGAAATACTGGCAAGAAAAAAAATGATTACATGAAGCTTAGATTTTGAATTTTTTTTCAGAATTTTTTTAGATGCTGTGAGTGAAGACTATAGACGTAAATAAGCATGCTCACTTGAGTGTCACTGCGTGGTTTTACTGAGCAGTTTAAAGTGTTATTACTCTCTTTGAAAAATAGTCAAAATAATCTTGGAGCAAAGAGAGCAAGAGGGAAGGAGAGAGAGAGGATTGTGCAAAGATGTTTGTTAAACAATGGCTTTGATTTCTAATTAAACAAATTTTTTCATGTCCCAGTTGAACTTATCATCTTCAATGAAACTTATGTTGGAGTGAAAGCAAAGCTTAGTTTTGTGAATGAACACCTTAGAATAATTTTCTGTAAGAAAATATTGAACTGAAAGTACTGAACTCTGAAATATGGACCTATTCTGAAATGTTGTAGTATCTTTTAAATGATATACAAAATCAGAAACTGTGTGAGAAAGTTCAAAATTAATTTACAAGTTTTTATTACTTTAATTCCTGAGCTGTTATTTCCACAGTTCTATGGAAAATGTCATTAATAAATACAATTAATACTGTGAAATATTTTAAAACAAACCAAAACATCCCATAGCTAAAACCTTAACAAAAAATATCAAATAAAAATGTGGAATTATACTATTATATTACCCCTGGAATTAAAGTAAAATTGAAGAGCTCAGGTTTGGTGTCTGGCTTTTGGCAAGGGTAGAGTTGTTAACCCCTTATTATTAACATATACAATTACAACTGCTCTCTTGTTTTAACTGGAAAATGTGCTAAACAAGAGAATTGTTACAAATTTTGCCTTCTAGTGTCAGAGGTATGAAAAAAAGTAGGCAGGTACCAACTAGAATTTCAAAAGGCTGTTTGATAATAATGGCCTCTCCACAAAATGCACTAAGTATACACGAACATGTGACACAAACTAGAAGAAGAAAAGCTTAATAGTTTTTTCCTTCTTGAGTTAGGTTTTCTATCTCTTAGAGGATCTTAACTATAAAAAATGTCACTTTCTTGATTTATACAATAAAGAGAAAATATTTTGTTTTGCATGTATGTATTTCCGGTATTTTTCAATGTTTGTAGAAATTAATTAGAAAAAGCTTATATTTCATTTGCACTTTAAAATGCTTGCTTGCATTATTTATTATATGAGTTATTGTATGAATTGAGCTATTTTCTATACAATTTTTATATTTTTAATGATTTACTGAGGGATTTAGTTTTGTTGGATTCCTTCTCTAAGGGGAAGAGCTACATTTTTTGCTAAAGAAAATCTAGTTTGGTTTTGGACAAAAAATCTAGAACCCCTCAATATTTGTTGCATCTGGTTTATAATACATTTTACCATGATATGTTTTGACTACTTCTATTATCATTTATTTCAAATTAATGCATATCTGGACATGAATAAAATATGAAGAACTAGGGCACTTTACAAAGAAAAGTAATAGGGATGCATTTTTATCTCATAAAGGTCCTCCTTTTCAGTATTCATAAGCTTTCCAGAATGACTTCCCTACACTTTGAATAAGATGCCATGTGGAGAGTTCACATTTTAATTGTATCAATGTTATTACTGAGTACTAAGAGAAGACAAGTTGAGAACTTTCTTGGACACAGTCACAGACAAAATGGACATGGGTAACTTGTGGACAGAAGCAGTAGAACCAGTATGAGAAGAAGTTTTTACCACCATCTCCTCAGCATGCTGCAATTACATCTTGGCATCTTACAGCCGGAGGTGTGGGAATCTGCTCATGCCTGTGAGAGCAGAGCAGAGGTAACAGGCATAAATACTGGAGGGAATGTATTCCTGAGGTTCTGAGCACTTAATCAAAACCAAACAAACAAGCAAATCCAAAAACATACTCAGAGGAATACCTTGAAAATCTTATGGGGATACATGGATGCATGGTAGGCTTATGATATTGTTATTACTCAGTGTTTTGTGTTTAGGCACTCCTCTTATTCTACAAACAAATAAACTGCCAGAGGGCCTGATAATAATTCAAAACAGATTGAGACTTTAACCTAGTAATATAACTTTTTTAAGGAGATATTAATCACTTGATTAAATAATTTTCTAGTCTATTAAACAATTAAAATTAGATATTTAGAATTATGGTGTTAAATCATAATTAATAGAACATATACAAGTATATGATGCTAATTTTGGCAAAAGTATGATCACCCAGTAGTATATGCATGAAGTACAGAATTTTCCACAGAAGATTTCTTATACTTCTTTGGAAGACAAAAAAATATTTCAACTGAATGGGTATGGCAGTTATGAGATGAAATACTGACACTGGGATACTACAAAGGAAAGGCAGATCAAAACAGCATACTACAGTGTGTAGTCTGCATCACAGAATCCAGAGCTTCACCATTTTTTGAAGGTTAAAATCTCATTAGTTCCAGGTCACAAATCCATACAGGTTAAAAGAAACATTTCTATATGATAGAGCTATTTTTATGACATTTCTCTGAATCATAAGAGTATAGAATTGATTACACTGTGAAGTACTACAAATTCCATAGCTACCCCCAACCCATGCCTCAATATATGTTTTCTAACATAATATATACAATGTAAGAAAAATATGTAACTTAAAAGTTTAATTTCAAAAATGGAAACATCTAAGAAACATATAATTAGAAAGAGCACTCCAAATCAATGAACATAATGAAATAAAAAAAAAAAATGAACTCTTAACTTAAAATCATGCCAGTTATTTCTTGAATGTTCTTTATATTTTGAAAGTATGAATGCATTCAGGTTGAATTAGTGTCATAGCTGAAGCCTGCAGTAAAACACTCCCCCTGAAAAAGACCTTGATTACATCCTCCCAGCACTACCTGACTAATATGACTTGGAAAACAAGCAATAGATGGACTTGGTTTTGCCATGCTGCTAACACTGCTGCAAACACTACAATTAAACCATGTTAAACAGCAGGTACATATATGTTTAGATCTTGTTCATTACAGTGGCCAAAAGTAGATGTTTGCAGGGAAATCATCGAGTCCTTTAGGTTGAAAAAGACCTCTAATATCATGGTGTCCAAATGTAAACCTAGCACTGCCAAGTCTAACACTGAGCCATGTCCCTAAGCACCACATCTACACAGATGTGAGATTAGGACAAATATATGATGATAATGCTCAGAACATTCTCTAAGGTCTGACAGCTTTTGGCTCAAGAACTTCTTAATATGATTTTTATGTAAGTAATCATGTTCCCCAAATTATTTTTTATGAACTTTTATACTTTCTTTTTAAAACAAGTTTGTTTTTTTCTAAATTCTCAATATCTTTTAGTAAGAGCTACCCATTAGAAAGGGATCAAATCTGTGTTTTAAATCTGCAATTAGATGGGTTCATTTCAATGACCATACATTTTGTGAAGAGAGTTGTTAAATTGTACTGCACGTCCTTCAATTACATCTTTCTCTGGGAAATTTCTTGTGTCCTTTTAAATAAATGGTATCACTTCTGAGAATTAATTTCTGTCTTCTGTTGCATCCCATTTAAATTCCCATATTTTCTGCAAATAATACTGAATAAAACCCCGAGATTAGCTCAGTTGGTTAGGGCATGGTGCTAATACCACCGAGGTGGTGAATTGATCTCCATATGGGCTAATCACTTAAGAGCTGAACTTGGTGGTTGGTCCTTGTGGGGACCTGCCAACTCAGAATATCCTGTGATTCTCTTTGTGAAATCTAGTCCATATAATATGCTTCTCAATTTTATTTACGTACTGAATAGATTCTTCCTAAAATACTAACCTAACTTCTACTCCTCAGTGAAGGTGGCCTGTAGAAAAAAGATTCAATCAAGATCAAACATTTGTTTTGGTTTTAGCTCAAAATTAATATTTCAATATTTTTTCTGTAGCATTTACTAAGAAAATACTTAATAGCATTTACTAATTTCAATACTTATAAACTTGAAATACTGTGTTACGTACACTACTTGTGGGTTTTTCATACAAATTAGTATATTTGAACTTGACAGAGGTATTTCAAGTGAAAATTTAATACAATTATGACAAGCATTATAAGAGTTAAAAGAATGAATAAAATTTATCACATGATAATATTCTAACATTCAGTGAAGTGTTTTTATCCACTAAGTATTTAACTCATTTTTAGTCATATGACTAAGTTAAACACATGAATTTAAAGACATCAATCACTAAAATGATTGTATTGTAGTTAAGGACAAAAAAGGGAGAGAACAGAAAGATGATAAATGTTTTTAATTAGTCAAATTTTATATCACTTTTCTCACTGAGGAAAGATGTGCTATGATGGTGATTATTTCAGACTTTTTTTCAAGTGTTTCTTTTGACACTCAAATGGTCATTTGAAAACCAAGGTCAAATGTCTGTGGGTACTTTGAAAGTGAACAGTAATATTACTGTGAAGCAACCAACACACTTGTTATTGGTAGTAGTTAATAAGCTTTTAATCTCTGGAACTTTATCTACTATGCATAATAGTTCTTGGGGATTTCTTTTCTGGATTTTTTTTTTGCGGTGGGAGGTGTACTAAGATTTTTTTTTTAATAGCTACTGTTTTATTACTTACTGGCTTTAATAGTTACTTACACCTTTTTTTCCTTTCATAAAAGTGATTAGAAATTTGAAAAGTGATATCCAGCCAACATAACCTAGTTCTTTTTTTCCTGTTCTGGACTCATGATTCAGTGGAACTTTAAATTCTATGCATATGAAATGCTGTTCCAATGAAATTGCAGAAAATTCAGTCTAATGTACGTACATGTTCATGCAGAAATACTGTATTTCTATTGCCCTTGGTGTAGTTTTTGTGTTTGTTTTTTGTTTGTGGGGTCTTTTACTCAAGAGTCTGTTTTTCGATAAGTTTCGTGTCCAAGACTGTTGGAAAACTGTGAAAGACCTTTTTGCTATGGCTGTTTAAAGCTCCTTTAGGATGCTGACATGTGATTTTTGAGTTATTTTAATTGGAAACAAAATCAATATAGTGTGGCAAAATACTTCTATGGAGTTGAATTTGGGAATGGTTGACTTACAATACAATCTCTTTCAACCTTGGACTTGAGAAATGTGTTTTGGCTTCTTGGATTTTGTATTAAATATTTTTTTCATTATAAGTGAAAAGATTAATAAACTGATTTTTGAAGAATATATGAGTTGGGTTGTTTTTTTTTGGGGGGGTATTTCTAAAATTAAAAGTTCTGTTTTAAAATAAAAGTCTCTATCCTTCACAAGGAAAATTTCACAAACCTGGTCAATGCTCATATCTTCATAGCAATGTATTCCATATTGTGGATGGGCACCCTCCTCACCTTTATGTATAGCATGAGCAAAAGGAATAAAACCATAAGTTTCTTACACTGTTACCTTAAGTGGAAATATTTATTACATTTATATTTTTTCAAAAACCTGAAAGCTTTGTATCTTATTTTGTTTTCTAAACCAATATTTAAATTTTTTGTCCCAATGAAATTCTAATGTGAATTCGATTTTTGTCATCTTTTTCTTCTAAATTGCAGCATTGAACAATATTAACAATATTCTGTTTAAGATGTCCTACATGAATTTCCCTGTTACTATGTGGGGTTTTCCTATAGCCATGAAAGATAAACTGAAGCACTGATACAACGTTCATGGAAATAATATTCTCAAGTTTTACTATGAATTTACATACACTGAGAGCATCATAAACAGCACAGACTCCCCTTACTTCCCTTGCCCTTCCATCTCGATATAGATGCACACGTACAAATGCAGTTGGGCATACAAACCAGTCACAAAATTACAGGAGTTTCTTCATTCTTAGTACATACAATGAACAGTATCAACATCCATAGCATTAAATCAATGTCAAGATCTACACTTCGTAAGACAGAAGATGGTGATGGATTGGGATCAAGCCTTTTATCCAAAACACTTGAAATGATCAAGGTCCTAATTCCCACCGTCATATTAGAGAATGGGATAATCTGGGGGGTTTTCCACTGTCCTGTAGATTGGACAACATAACTGTACAGTGTATTTCATTGTCTAATAATGACATAATCTAGAGAATGGATTCTTTCATATTTTTGCTCAGAAGGATAACTTAGTTTTCTGAAAATTTCCATATAATGGATCATTCTATTATGTCGAAAACAAATAAACTATCTTATTTTCTTTATGAAGGCGATATTAATACATGTCTTTTAAAATCTGACAAACCTACACAATGCCACCATTCAAATCAGAAAAAAACTAATAACAAACACAGTAAGCAAGCTTTCTATTGCTAATGCTTATCTCTTCATGTCAAATATCTTGAAGCATAATTAAAAGCTATTTTCGTAAACACTAAGGACCAAATAAAAAAAATTGTTAATTTCTGTGTATTTTTGTTGTTGCTAGTCTATTGACTAAGCACAGTAATTCACAGCAGTTTTCTGAGTGCTTCATGTAAAAATTTGAGAGGATGCAATGTATTAATAACTGCTCTAAGCAATGCTTTTCTTCATATTAGAATCTTGTCATATTCACATTTGGCGTCTTCCCTTGCTTTCTAAGATTTCTGGTCTATGAAATACAAAACACTGCTATATGTATCAAAGGTATTATGAATTTTCTTACAAATCTATAACCATCTAGAATTTCAGCACTTTGGTTAAGGGCATGTAGTTATCTATGACACTCAGCAGAGTGATGATATCCATCTGGAGCAGCAGAGAAAGTTCATCATCTTAAATAGCTTTAAACTACTATATGTGATCACCTGAATCGGGTCCCTTTGTCTTCCAAACTTTTGTTTACACATATTTGTCTCATAAGCATTTGAAAATATCTCCTCTTAAGCTCTGCTAAAGATGAATAGTGCTTCCAGGAAACAGAATTCATTTTGATAATATGGAACTTAAAAATTATGTAAAAATATGCTATCTAACAAATACAGTGTAAATATTTACAAATCAAATAATTTGAAAACCAAATCACTTACTTCTTTTGCTAAGAAGTACAAAGGAAATAATTTATTGAAAAAAAGTTCAAAATATTTTTTGAGGAAAGTCTGCTTCATTATAAAAATAATTTAAATTCTCAAATTCAGTTTTTTTACAGAGATAAATGACATCTACTATTAGGTACAATATTGTTGTCACTATTGTTTCTACAGTGATCTCTAACTTCTTGTAAGCTTTTAAGATAATCTAGACAAGTTTCTGAAATATTGGTGTTGAAAACAACAAAAAAAGTGATAGACATATATATACCATTTTAAAATTACATGAACTATGACCTAAACACATTATTTGATGAAGATGATATCTAATAATGCTTTTTAATATAGCAAAGAAAGCATAAAGAAAAACATTTTTGGCAGCTGAAGCGGAAGACAAATAAATAAAAGAAAATTAGTACAATAGTTGTAGATTTTTAAGTTGGATAATTAGTCATTACAGCAGATTGTGGACAAACAAGACATAAGCTCTATGTCCAGTAGATATATTTCAAAAAAAAGCATGTTGTACTTTGTGCAGGAAAGCTGTCTGCCACTAGGAAAATCAATTTTTTTTTTATTACCCAGTTCATTTAGCCATAAAATGTATGAAGACTTGTAAATTATATATAGTATTTAAAAACATTTTCAAAGACAAATTTGGTAAAACATAGAACCAAATGCTACCTCCATTTATAAAAGTAATTTTAAACTTAACTGAATTATATTTTAAATAAATAATAATTTGGTTTTTTTACATTACCTTCACAGCCTACATACTTTTCTTTTTTTGCAAATCTATTTTTTTTCACATTTTTTTACATGTGTACCCCTCATATAAGTAAGAATATACCATGATTTTGCAATGAAGTTAATAACCAGAGTTTAAACAGATTGCAAACGATTCACTACTAATGCATTCCTTTTAATGTCTACATTAAGGTTTTGATTCTTCTCAGGAGTTAATTAGAAAGAACTCCACTGTAATAAGAAGATTTATATGAGCCTGAGAGGAAGAGATGTCTCTAAATAGGCATGTTTCAGGTATTGATCTTTATGAAGTACTTAGATAATATGTGCTCCCTATGTATACTAAATCTGTTTGATGTGTACTGGAGAGCAATCAGGCAGAAAAAATTTGAGTTTATATGTCTTGGAATTTTGCATAAATATGTAACTTGATACTGCTGCTCAGACACATTTGGTGGTTTGCCAAGTAAATCACAAACATTCCATTAATATCAGGCTGACCCAGCTTCATAGGCTGGGAAAACTGCTCCTAAGAACACCCCTGGTACTATAAATAGCTCATTAATAAATCTTATGAAAGGAGTCTGTAGCATTGGACTTCTTTAATCACAAAGTGGCTTGGCTTAGTGAAAATGAGTAATTAGATTTTGGTAATTGCCAAATTTGCATGAAAATTTGGTATTGCAAATAAAATTCTACAACAAATGTATGTGAGGTTTCCATGTGACATGAAAGATCCATTAGATTTTAACTAATTAACTAATTAGATGTTATCTAATTAACATTGGATGTTAATTAAGACTTATGTAACTTGAAAAAACAGCGTATACACAGTTAAGCATAGAACACATTGGATGCATTGAAGCACATATTTGGTAATTTTGTCCTCAATCCCTCTTAATGTTTGTAGCCACTATACCTGCTAAATAGATCTTTTGTTAGATACATAAAAACACCTGCAGGTCTTTGATGAAAAAAGCTAATGGAACACAGATAAAATGTTGGCTTTATGAGGAACTTGCCTGTATAAGGAAAGAAGTGACCTTCTGGTGCTTTGCATGTCAGTCCAAAGTGGAGTGTTCTTTACCACACAGGAACAACATGTGTCTAT
The DNA here is from genome assembly GCA_013397555.1 of Urocynchramus pylzowi. NCBI lineage: Eukaryota > Metazoa > Chordata > Aves > Passeriformes > Fringillidae > Urocynchramus > Urocynchramus pylzowi. The sequence goes on along the minus strand of VZRH01002842.1, from coordinate 335,196 downwards.
AGATTCCTTTTTAATATTGTGCTATAACTCCTCAGGCTAAATATAAAAGATAGGCATTTTTATCCATACTAAAACAGAATAATAGACAGTCCCCTACACTATTCAACTGTTTTTACCACAAATAGAATTAAAAATTGGTTTATAGATTAAGGCTACATTGTTGTAGTGTCTGCAATAATGACAACAGAGAAAAAAAAGGAAAAAAAAAGGAAAAAATATAGATTTTGGTTTTGTCAAACATTAAAACTGTCAATAACCATGTGCTTAACAAAACCCCATTATTACAGAAGCATCATTTCATTATGGAAAGACATGTGAACTATTTCTCACTAAATCAAAAGTATGCAACATTTATGCATTTGACAAATTAAGAAAATTCTGACTTCAGTGAAGAAAAGTAAGACCAAGGGGATGAAAGTGAGTTTCACCTGCCCTAATACTGGAATTATTTAGATGTGGAAATCTTCATCTGAGATAATAATTTATTTTTTATAGAAAATAAATGAAGAAACAGACAAATAGGTTACCCTAAAGCATGGTTTATCTGTTTTATTCTGGCCAATTATTTTTTAATAAGGTGAACTGCAACCTAGAATGACCTGTTCCACTTCATTAATTGTAAGGGGACGCTACGAATCAAGAGATTCACTCAGTTTGTCAGAGCATGGTGCTTAGAACACCAAAGTTGTAGGTTCAATCCTTGTATGGACCTTACATTCACTTAAGAGTTGGATTTGATGATCCTTGTTGTTCACTTCTAACTCAGAATACTCTGTAATCTGGAAATGAAGATTAAACATTTCTGTAATCACATACAGTAAGTGCTGAAATTTCAGCAAGATGAATTCTGTCATCATGTGTATTAGCAGTAAGAACTTACTCTGGAAGCATTCCTCTGAACAAAAAGAGGTGCTTAACTTGCCTCTACCTTGACATGGACATGTGAAAGAATATAATTTCCCTTAATCCTTATTTCAGCTGTAGTGAATGGAGAGAAAATCAAGACATTGCATGATTTTCTGTATCATATACCTTAAAATGGAGTGAGTGAAAATTATTAAAAGGGTAAGGAAGGCCCTTACCCCTCTGAAACAAAGGAAACTGGAATAGGGAAAGTGACTGTGCAGATGCCACAGTCTTGCTGAATTAAGGTGCTTTCAAACTGAGCAAGAAAAAAGTCTGATCCCTTGTCAGACAAAAGTGCAGCACTATCTCTCATATTCTAAATGTCAGAAATGTCAGGATGAAGCCAGTGTTGCCATGACATATTTAATGGTCACTAACTTTTATGGGCCACTGAGAGTGAATAATAGATGTATGGACACTGGTTACTCTGTACAATGCAATATAGCCCCATTAAAAAATTGTTTTGAAATCAGATTAATCCAAACAACAAGCAAAACACCCAAAGGGCAGTGCTGGGAACCCAAAATCAACAACACTGTAAGCTTACAAAGCTTTTATCTCTCCTAACTCAGTCAACATTCTCAGGTGCATGGTGTGATTCTTGGGCTCTCCTGTGCAGACCCAGGAGCTGGAATTCAGTGGTTCCTTACAGCTCAGGATGTTCTGTGACTCTCTGCACTAAGTATTCACCAAGACTGATCTAATATCTTTCTGCAATGAATCTTCTTTCATTTGAGAGTCATCTTTAATTCAGTTGGAGATCTGTATAAATATCTGCATCCAAATCAAAAATAATTCCAATATCTGACTTCTGGCATGACCAAGGAACTGATTGCAACTGATTCAAAAACTTACCTAAGAATATTCATGACTATCTGTGTTATGGAATACTATCCAGTTTCTATCCAATGCTAGGCTCCCATGTTTGTGGTTTAGATTCAGTGGTTTAAAAGTGATACAGATTGTATTCCGAATAAAATTCAAAAAGGATGCCTCTATGCTCCCCTTACTTAGTTCTGCTTCATGTATCTCAATGTACAATAATGAGGGAACTGATATGCTTTTTACCTTGGGAACTATAACTTTTGATTTATTTAGAACCAGTCTGAATACTATTGCTTTAACTAGATACATGTCAAACTCAAAAGTAAACATAGTTAATTTTTTGAAACATATCTGTACTTTTTTTTTTTCCAGAGAGTCCCTCTCTTTTCCTTCTTTCCACCACCTAAACTTTAAATTATGCCAGTCAGAATATACAACATAACAAAAATAAGAATTCAAGCCAAGCTTTTGCAAATGTCTTCTGACATCACGAGAATATGAAATAAAATCAAAGGTGAAAATAAATGTTGTATTCCAGGCACTGGACTGGGGGCAGCTAGTTGCATTACCGAGGTGACACTAAAGGTCCCTGTGGGAAGGTGTTCAGTGAAGAGCAATAAAGCAGCCTTTGTAAGCTAGCTCCCAGAGCAGCAGCAGCCTGACACTGCCCAACAGCAAAGGCAAAGAAGGGGATAAAAGAAAAATAAGAGAATCAGTATATTCTTACTATGCCATAGAAGCAAGAGGGCTTTTTAATAGGTGCTATAAGTGAGATCATGACAATAATAATTTTTATTAGTTTTGGTTTTTTCCACCTGTTTTATATCTGTTTTAGGGGAGATTGTAATAGAAACCCCACATCATGAAAACTGGAATTATAGGGACATGTTGATTTGGCAGTATCATTCCTAATGATATTTGCTGTCATGCTCTTGAAGACTCACAGCAGAGTAGAGATGACTTACTATGTGTGGATGTCTACCTCTTGTCTAAGTACTGGTTTTTTCTTGTTTGGCCCATCTCAGTTATGCATGCCAAGTGTTTTGATCTGTAGTCTCTTCGTACAGCACTCTTTCAGTCAATTACAATTGAATGTTTTGCACTAGTTTTTTTCAATAAGACTTAATCATTTTCATGAAAGATTTAATTATCCATCTTCCTTCCAGGAAAATAAATCTATTTTCCTGACATTTAGTTAAATTAAGGCATTGTGGTTTCAATCTAAAAAAAAAAAAGAGTAATGCAATTTGCATACTAATCTGAGACTGAATGGAGAACAACCTTTGTTAAGAATAAAATAATCTGTTTTAAAAATTAATTAAGGCCTCACACGGAACCCCTTCTCTTTGGTTTCTGTATTGGTCCTGTGTGGCCAGGTTTTGGTAGCAGGGAGGGAGAAAGATTGTTTCACCCAGATGCTTTCACCCATGTCCAGCAGAGCCAATGCCAGCTGGCTCCAAGATGAACACACTGCTGGCTAAGACCAAGCCAAGAAGGAATGACAGTAACTCCTCTGTGATAGCATATTAAAGAAGAAAAAAAAAAAAGATTGCAGTTATAATTTTTATTTTCAGTTGAGAAGAGCAGGCTGAGAATGTGTGACAGGACCAGCCCTGCAGACATCAAGATCAGCACAGAAGGAGGAGGGGGGTGTGCTTCAGCTGCCAGAGATGAAATTCCTCTGCAGCCCATGGTGAAGCCCATGGAGAAGCAGGCAGTCTCTCTGACACATTAATGGGAGTGCAGAGATCCACCTGAAGACTGTGGAGGAGACCCATGCCTGAAAATATGCTGTGAACACATGGGAAGCCTGTGCTGGAGAAGGCTCTTGGCAGGAACCTGCAGACCTGTGGAGAGAAGTCTACATTGAAACAGGTTTTTTTGGTAGGACTTGAGACCCCATGGGGTAACCTCACTGATGCAAATTTTGCCTGAAGGACTGTACCTCATGGAAAAACGACCCACACAGGAGCAGTTCATGGAGAATTGTTGCCTGTGGGATGGACTCACATTAAAGGAGTTTCTGGAAGACTGCCTCCAATGGGAGGAACACCACATTGGCTCTCCCTGAGCAGCAGAACAACAATGTGTGATGAACTGGCTGTAATCCCATTCCCTGTGTCCCTGAGCTGCTGAGTGGGAGAAGGTAGAACTTGGGAAGGAGGGAGGAGTGAAGGAAAAATGTTATTAAGATTTGTTTTACTTCTCATTATCCTCCTCTGATTTTGGTTAGCAATAAATTCAGCTGTTTTCCCCAATTTGAGTCTGTTTTGCTTTTGATCATATTTGGTGAGTGATGCTTCTTGGTCCTTATCTCAACCCATGAACCTTTGTTATATTTTCTCTCCCCTGTCCAGCTGAGAAGGGAAGAGATGGAACAGCTTTGGTGGGTGCCTGTCATCCAGTCAGGGTAAACCCACTACAGTGCCATGTTCACTATAACTGAATGTGTGCCAGTATACATGAAGAACTCCTTATGCAAAAAACAAAAAACCAAAAAAAACCAACCAAACAAAAAAAACAAAAAAAAACCAAAAAAAAACACAATAGAAAAAAAGCAGAGTTGAACTACCAAGTCAAAGCTTTGTTTTTAACAGACTTTTTCTATTATATAGATCTTTTTAGATACAATTCAGATAGCATGCTAATTGTTATCTTTATATATAATTTTAAATTTTATTTACGGAGGAAAACTACTCCAGAGCCTCACATTGATCTCATAGTGACCTTGTCTTTTGTAGCCAAAAAATAAGTATAATAAAAGCTTTTCCCTGAGTTGGTTCCCATCCTTTAAGTGTTTATACAGCAAGCCTCTTAAGAGTTCATATTAACTTGCCACCTACCTTGCTTATCCTCCTTTGCATGAAAAGTTATCCATTCCCTGATCACCCTTGTACACCTGCCTTTATACTTCAAGTTTCAACTGAAAAGGAAGCAGAACCTTATTTTTCACCTTCTGGTAAACATTTTCTTCACTGCAGTTTTAGAATAGGAGTTTAATGTAAGGCAGGATTTTTTCACTATATTGTGATGTTGCAAATGTATTTTGAGGACCTTGCTACTCAGCAAAGTGTGAATTATTTTGTTTTTGCATAGTGAGCATATACTTTAAGCTCAGGGATAATTCATGCAATTATTAATAAATTGAAAGCAATAAAGTAATTCCATACTAATTTCAGATAAATATATCTTTATATACAGTTATCAAAAAAAGAGCTTGAAAATAGTTTTGTTTTAGAATTAGTGTTGTGCTGTCAGTTTCCTATAAGTGTAAGGTTATCAGATCCTTCTAGAACTCTTCTAAAACTGTAAATGTTTCCAATTTGCATTTATCTAACACTGTAAGTTCTCTATTTAGAATTAATTTTGAAGAAGTATTATAACTTGCAAATGAGTGAAAACAGCATAAAAGGAAAGTATGTCTATATGAATTAAAACTTAATAGCTAAGTGTAAAAGAAAAATAAGGGATCACATGTATTCCTTTTTTAAATCAATGTGTGAAAAAATAAGCACAAAGAACAGTGGCAAGCTAGCCTTCATCAAGACCCAAAGTCCCACCAGCATTTTGCCCTTTCTTAAATACATTTTGTCCAAGGAACCACTGTCTTGGCCAAAGACCTTGGCTGTGTTCTGCAGTCCATTAGAGCCAGTTGGAATATGTTGTGTCCATCCAAGCACACCTCGGCAGCTGCTACAAGAATTTATGCTTGAACTTTTTTCTTGGAAATTTGATTTCTAGCACCAAATATAGCTACCAATAAAGGAGTACCTTTTCAGAGGTACAAGATGGTACAAGATTGTATAAATTAAAATGGCTTAAAATACTTGATTCAAGATGTATATTACTAAAATAACCAAGTAGTTCCAATTGTTTTTCACCACATGATTAATGCTCAACTACATTTTAAAGTTTGGTTGTAAGCTTGTCTTAAAACTGCCATATGCTTAAAGAATGAACTTTAAGCATAAATTTAAGAGAGATGTACATAGGAAACAATTATTTGATCAATTCTTCCTACATGGAAATCCACAGAAACTCAGATAATAGAAGTGAAAACTTGATGATAATGCTTGAAAAATTCTGCAGGTTTAGCCCACATGTCTCTGTCTCTTTGTGTTTACTGCGTATTTTTTTTCTTTCTTTTTTTTTTTTTTTTTTTTTTCTTTTCTTTCTGACAGATAATCATAAATTTACAGGGAAATGCATGCAGTCACTTGAAGAAGGTGAATTTATTTCTTGGACTGAGCACACGAAATTGAAATTGCAAATTTGTCAGTAATTCAGAGTATTAAATTCCTTCCTATTATGATACAAGATGCATTGAAATTTTACCATCTTTCTAAAAGTTTATATGTCTGACCACCAAAGAAGTAATCAAAATAAATTTGGTGTCTCTGAGGACTGACAGCAAGTAATGCTGTCTGCTTAATTTAGGAGCTAGTTTGAGATTTTTTTTCATTTGTTTTTATTTATCAATCTTTGTGTTATCTTACCTGGGCTACCCTTTCATTCTAGCTTTGCTCCTTCAGTTGTAAAGATACAAAAAAAGAAATATTTAGCCATAGAGCTTCATTACTTCCCGATGGAATCACCTCCCCTGACTGTTTTGATGCAGAAATTCCTCTCAGCCATTTCACAAGCTAACCAAATGTCTCTTCTCTGGAAATGACTGATGAGCAGTACAAGAAAAAGGCTGCTTTAAAGTTTTTAATTTGTCAGGAAGAGAAAGACTGATCAGCTCCCTTTGCACATCTGCAGAATGTCATAAGCATCATGTCCTGCAGATTTCTATTGACTATAAAGTAAATTAATATGAAATGAGAGGTGCCTTTATCCACTTTGCATTTGGTCTGGCTAATGTCTGCCAGAAAGAGGAGCATACTAATAAGCTTTTTGCATAAATGAGTACTGATTTATGGGGATTGAAAGATGAGCACAAAAAAGGTTAAACCCACATTTGAGGAGAGTATTTCTAAATAAAGATACACCTTGGACAAATCTATTGCCAACTTTCCTCTTGAGACTATACAGCAAGACATACCAGAATTACAGAATAAAATGAGGACCTAGGAACAGGAAATCTGTCTCAGGAGCAAAAGGAGTACATCTTAGGTTTTGGACATGGCTGAATTTTATATTAGGTTATTGCTAGACTTAAAACCAGGAACAATAAAATTAACTTTGAGACCATAGATAAGAATCTCACAGCTCCACTCACTATTTTCTGGAGAGATCTGGTCTGGTTGACTTGTTTGCTGTCTTGACAGATACAGCTCATCTCCATCTGTAAGGTAAAAAAGCTTTCCATACAAGGTATTTCATGGCATGACAGGCAAGATATGTTTTGCCAGTGGGGAGGTGATTTCAAATCTGCACAGATTTGGATATAATTCTTTGAGTTCATATGAGCAAACTGCCTAGAGTTCAGATTATGAGATTTCTATGTCAGAGACAAATGCTCTAGAAAGTGTAAATGCTCTAGAAAATGTGCAAATGCTTGAACAAGTCCTCTGTCTTGCAGTGCCTCTTAGACAGAAGTTGAGCACACTGAAAAAAGAAAATGTACTATTGTTATTTTGTTGCCTATAGACTCAGTGAAAGAGATTCAGCTAATTAGAAAACAGGTAACGAGGACTCACTTTCCTCTATAGACAGTGGACAAAAATATCTTACATAAGTGCATGTGATCCCTAGCTGCCTACCTTTTTATTTTAGAAAATTTTAACTGCTTTTAGAAATAAATGCCTGCAATTAATGTCCTAAATTAGCATTTACAAATTTAAAGTGATGGCCTGAATTCCAAAAATGCTAAACAACTAAATGAATTAATTGCAAGGTTTTAGTAGCTGAAAATCTTGGTTTATTATACACAAACAGACAGAAGAAACTCATATCTAAATGTGGAGTTCACATCTTAGAAAGATAGGATTATAAAACTCCCTTTGGGAAAACAAAACCCCAAGCAAAGAAACCAGTGCACAACAAACTTCATTTACTCACAATATAGTCTAATTTCTCTAAATATACCTATATTGTATTCTTCTACATGACCAAAAAATTATTCATATTTTATTTTTCACAAAATCCCAGAATAATCAAGGTTGGAAGGGACCTTCAATATCATCTGGTCCGACTGCCAACTTCACACCACCACAATCACCCCTAAACCATATCCCTAAGTGTCACATTCACACATATTTTGAACATTTCCAGAGACTCAACGACCTCTCTGGGCAACTTCTCTAGATAACCAGGACTGCTGATAAGTGACAGCTCCTTCATTACTCTTGGGTTCACCCCATTCAGGCCCATAGTTGGATGGTTGTCTAATTTGCATAGCAGATTAGCAGTAGCCATTTCCTCCTGGATTGTGGGGCCACAAACTTCCAGCTCTAGGAGCTGCGTATCCTGAGAACAGCTGGTTCTGGTATTGAAGACTAAGACAAAGATTGCGGTAAGTACCTCAGCCTTTTTTCTCTTCTCTTGACACTATGTGACCCTGTGGTACCAGCAAAGGATAGAGTGTATTCTAGTATATTGATAGAATGTATTTAGATGCAAAGTTTAGGAACATATATGTATACCAAATATAATCACAAAATATCTTGAATTAGATGAGACCCTCAACTCTGAAGAAAGTGAGCAATTTTCTCCTGAAAAGGTTAGGAAGAGGCAATTAAGACCACAGGGATTATATTTGAAATCAATAACCTTGTGTAAAGAACAAAGTTTCTCTCTTTGGATATCTCTTATCCTTAAGAGATTTGTTATGCAGAGATTCTACATATGTAGATCAAATTCAACTAAAGAAGATCAGATTCAATGTAGAAATATCAAAGGATTTATCAAAAAAGTAGATGAGGTTCTGCTTATTGTACAATATGTTGTGCAAAGAACTAGCAATAATTTGTATCAAATAAAATTGAGAACATATCATGAAATACGTTTTCCTCTGTCTCTTGCTATAGGTGCAAAATATGTGGGGAATAAAAATCATCCAGGCATTTAGATTTTAAATTTCTAAACAACACATTAATCTGTTTTATATGGAATATGTGTTACTTGTGTAATTTGCATTAAAAAAGGTTTTTTTATTTTTATATAATGGTTTCTGGTCTTTTTCTTTGATGCGTCAATAAAATATTGTACGTTTGATATGAAAAATATAATGTTTCATATTTAATGGTTTATATATTTCTTTTGAGTCTCCAGATCATCAGGTTGCTCTTCATTCCAGTAATTTCAATTGCTTTTTACATATTTTATACCACACGTTTAAATTACTTTCAACAATGAAAGAGTGATTCTACACAATTACCAGAATCATGCATTATTCAAGTGGTAGTTGCTTCCACTTAAACTTTCACTTGAAGTAATCATTTATACTAAGAGCCTTGCTGAGTGTACTTGTTGGTGTTACCTGAAATAGCTGCAGTGATTTTCATTTTCAAAATATTTTAGTTTATATTTCCCAGTTCGAACATTTTCAGATATTGATCATGTTAACATGTCCTGGAAATCTGTATGTATACTCATGATCATATGGCACCATGACTGCTTGAGATAAATCCTTACTTAAGTTTTTATTACTTATGAGTGTAAGACCTATTTTGTTTCAGTAGAAAGTTCTTAAGGACTTGGCCAATATCTAGCATCAAAGGAAAGAATGTTCTTCTTCAGCTCCTGTTAATTTTTGCTGGGTAGATGAAGTGTCACAGTTTCCAAACTGTGACAAGTCTACAAGTTCTGGAGGCCTTTTATTCATATTTTATTCTCATTTTTTTCCTAGTTAAACTTCATTGACTTCTATGATACATATAGTGGAAAGAACAACCTCATGATTGTGAAAAAACTCGTAAGAATGTTTGTGAGTGGACTGTTTCCTCAGAATCAGTCTTTAGAGGAGGTCTTTTTTCTCTGAAAAATTAGAGATGCATTTTTTCACATGAACTTACTTGTATGAAAAGGCCACACACTTCACATGTCAATATTGTTGCCAACTGAAAACAAATCATGTCACTGTATTCTAACGGATGTTATTGCCGTACAGATCAATGTATATCCAGATCCAGAATATAAAATGTTTTGAACATTTTATATTCTTAGTTTCAGTTCTCTTGAGCAAGGCTTAATAGAGCTGTTTAGTAATGAGAGAATGGCATGGAAGACTTAAAATATTTAAATTATCTTATGGTAGGTTTAATTTAATTAAAATTTATAATATTAATATGATTTTTGAATGTTTTTCCTTGGCTAAACCTTCCTTTATACAATTTCCACATGTGTTTTATCTTGTCTCTTTTTCTGATTTTGATAAATAACAGTGAAAAGGGAAGGAAAGCAGGGGATTTAATTACAGCATAACAGAGATATATTTGTCTAACTCGACCAAGAAATGGTCCTTCTATGCTCCTGAATATGTTGTTTTACATTTCTGATCAATTTATTTTGAATGCACAAGCTAAAAATGAAACATTGATGTTCTCACTATCAGTGTGAATGACTTAATAACAGACCAGTTTATGACCAAGTTACTACACAGTGCCTGGAGATTTAGCCATGAACCTAAAAACTATGATGATCTTAACATTTACTATAACCCTTTTCTAAGAGTACTAGGGAAAATTTTAATCCTAGTGGAAGAATTTGTAGTCTTTCAGTGCAATGCTGCAACAGAGAGTGTAAACAGTCTGTACATCTAGGTATTTAAGTCCACTCAAGATGTATTTTAAATTTTTCCACAGCAAGCTTGACGAACGATGCAATCATTGTGAACACTCATGCCTAATGTAAGATGAAGGCCAGAAAAAAA
>VZRH01002842.1:314540-324614 GCA_013397555.1 Urocynchramus pylzowi | reverse complement strand
AAAAAAAAAAAAAAAAGTGTGAGTTTACCTTTGCAAATAAGAAATAAGAGCCAAAATTAGAGTAATAACTGAACATGTAAGTATGTCCTGTCACAATGAGGAAGAGTTTTATAACTTGAGGTTAACTGGTAAGTTAAGTCAAGAAGATGACGCTTTTTCTAAAAAAGAAATATTCACCTTTCTAAGAGAGTTTGAAAGTAAGACTTTCAGTTAAGGTAAATGAGTGGGCTGTCTTAGAGAAATGTAAGAAGAAAACTTGTTTTGGAAAAAAATGTTAAATAAATGCAGACAAATGGAAGGACTCTGAATGGGAGACTTTCTCCCTCAGAATGGTGCTTTCTCTGAGATGAACATATATAAAAAAGATATTTATGAATTATTTTTTTTCAGAAATTTTGCAATCAAGGACTTCCTTATTAATTTAAATCTAGTAAATTAACAGTGGTTTTCCTTCCTTTTCTCACCTATTTTGCTACCATGATGTGTAGCAAAACATCACAGGTGTTTTTGTGAATAAATATGTTTGTTTATCTCTTTTCTTATTTTCTTCAGCCTGGTCTGCATTAGGAATTTCTAGATTCTTTACAAAATTTGTTGTTTAAGTACAAAATTCCCTGTTACAAAATAGTGAATGTTTTTATGCATTTTAAGAGAGACTGAACAAGTTCACACAGAAGAAATTCACTGAGGGTTACTGAAAATGTGAAAACAACTTTTGGGTCAAGGAGTTCTTGTGTTGCAGAGAGTTGAACACTGGAAAAATATGTAGAAGTATCATCCCAGGTTTCTAGGTGCTCTGTACTCATTAACTTTTGATTTCAGTGACAGACATGACAGTGGGTTTTATATTTCCAGATAAGTCCTTTTAGTCCTTTTTTAATAACTAACTTGTCCTTACCCAAGGGTTTGACAAATAATCAAAGAGAGAGGGTGGAGCCTTTACAAATTTCCAGCCCCCTAGGACCTATCAGGTCCTTGAAGCATACTGTCTACCTGGACTGTGAAGATCCCTCAGAATTTTCACAGTCCATGTATACAATTGATATCCAAGGCATCAAAGGAGTGTTTTCTAGTAATCAGTGTAATAAGTAAGGAATTAGAGGAGCACTGCCAAAACCCTAGAACCTTCAAGAATTTGTTACTTATGAAAGTGGTCAGCTTGAATATTGATTGCCTGATTCCCTCAGGAGCAATGAGTTCTGGTGAAGATCTAGTGGCAATGTTGTGCTTATTCTAGTTTCAAAATAGCCTCTCTTCCTCAGTGCTTCAGAAAGTTGCCAGTGGATTCATGGTGCTGTGAGCTCTCAGCCCTGCTAGATCCCAAGAGCCTTGTCTTAAAAGGATATTTGACAGTTATTCTGGCTATATAGTGAAATTTAAACACTCATGAGTTTTTCTCAGTCTTTGCAACAAAGTAATATTTTTTGGGAAAAATTTCTACAGTAATCCTGTGAAGCAGGTGGGTTTTTTTACCAGATGCAGTCTGAGCTGTATGCTCAGTAGTGAAGCCTCACAACTAGAAGATATTTTCTGCTTATGAAAAATGCTCATATCTGTAGAAATAGTATTGTTGTTGAATAAAAGGTATGAAGGTTTCAGTCATATACAGGGTTTATATGACATTAAAACCTCCTAAAACCTTGATAACTCTGATAACTAACCCTGACAAGACCAAGTGGCTTGAGGAAGAGCTCTCACAGCCAAATTCTTTTATATGAATACTTAAACTTCCCTCTCCCATCTCCAGAGCTATTTCCTTAACTAAGACTTTCATCAGATCTTTGGCTTTATGTGGGTTCAGGAGCTCAACTCAGGAAATTTCTTGCAGAATGGAGACATGAAACTTCATTTACCTCAGGAGAATGGCACTTATATCATAGAAGAATGAAGTGTGAAGCAGTCATGCAGAAGATTTGACTCAAAAGATAAAAGTTGTATGTCACAGAGAAGCATATATTTTTTAAAAACTTATTCAACTGGCATACTTTAGATAATGTTCTACAATTATGTATTCAAATCTTTAAGAAAGCAAGAAAAAACTAAAGTGACAGAGAAAATAATGTTCAAATGCTCATTTGCAGTATCACCCATTCCCAATAGCCCCCAAACTCCGAGTCAGTAGCTCAAATTTTAATACTTTTATAATAATTTATGTCTTCTACTAGTGCAGATAGATAAGAATGGTGTAAACATTAAAACCATGATTAAGTATTAATTTGTAACTATGCCAGAAAGTAGTAGCCTTGTAAAGTTAATACAAATCACATGAAACAGAGCACATTAGAGTTTTCTTTAATTCTTCTGAGGTCAACACTACTATTACAAATGAGAATCTTAGGTTAGATGTTTCTCATCCCATATTTGTTAATTAGATTTTTTTTTTTTTGTCCTGATCTCTCCTGTATAGCTTTGCTACCATGCTTGCCTACAGGGCAATCATTCATGTCTTTCTTTGCATCTCTTGTTTCCATTTATACCTCCATTCCTGCTGTTTCTGAAGATGCCTTCTGATGTTCTATTTTGCACTTGTTTAGTAGTAAGGGACTGAGAATTTTGTAATTTCTTTCCCTCGGAACACACAGAAATGAACTCTCCTGATATTTATTCTGTCATTCTCCCGCTGCTCACTCATTACTCATTAAGATACCAACACGCTTATCTCCCCCGTAAAAATGAAAATAATTTGTATATTAATCATACCTTATCTAGTAAAAATTAAACAAAAACCCACAATTATTCACAGGCACCACAGACTTATACATTGTGCAATCACTGATGAACAGAAAAGAAAGCTCCTGAAAATGAATTTGCAGTATACAAGTGCGATATTGAACAGCATGTATGAAGAAACCTTTATAGTAATCATATTATACCTATCTTGCTTTTGACTATATGTTCTGTGTAACCAGATCCTGAGAATTAGAAATTAAATGGATTTGATATTTGAACAATGAGCCAAAATTTCAACATGTCTCTGTTTCTTAATTTCTCTACAGCAAACTCAGGCTCTCAAAAAATACTTTTAAATGAGACATACAAAATACAACATAAAGAAGCATAAGCCATGTTATGCAAGAAATATGGAGAGCTGATGGAAATGCATTTTAATTTCTAAAGCTCTTCAGGGTTCTACCACTTTCACTAGCCTTGAATATTACTCTGGAATTAGATAGTTAAAACACTATCTCTTCTAAACTGCGACAGAAGAGAAATTTTTGCCTCCCTCTGCTCTCATAGCCTAGTAGACAAGGGTTTCAGAAATTATATTGCTTATTCATATTACAGTTCTTACTTTTTTTTGAAGATACTTAAGTTACATCTCCAAAAGCAAATCTTAATATATACAATATATAGAGAGGAATGTGAACATATTCTTTCTCCAGTTAATACTTGAGAAAAAAACTTGTCTACAAGAGATATGGTTAAAAAAAATGAGAACTGTTCTACAGTCCAGTGTGAAGACTATTTTCTTTCAGGACTTTATATTTCTCAAACAACGTATGTGTCTTTCTTTACCTAAATGAATTCTGGACACTGCAAAAGGAAAGTGACACTACTTTTTCCCACTCTACTTTAAATAAAATCAAGAAAGTTTCCACCTGGACCAAGTAGAGATCATTACTAAACCAATTAATTTGGGAGTCTCTTTGAGCAATGAATATGAGATGGCCATCTAGAACTGAATTTACAGAATTTTGAAAGAACAAAATCTTAGTTAATTCAGACTTCAGCACTCCATTTTGAAAACATGGGCACTGAAAGGCAGGATATTCAGGCTGTCTTCATAGCTTGAAGACGTTTGCACAGCAGGGAGGTTTTACTTCAGAAATTAGAAAGAAATTTGGCACCTCTCACCCAAAACTCTATCTACAAAAAGAAAAAACAAAAAAAAAATTCTTTTCTTCTGACATAATTTCTGAAGAGTTTCTCACTTCCTTTATGTTTACACTTCCCTCCTGGATTTCATTTTTGGCCAAATTTTCTACAGCAAACAGCTCTGCACTTTCCCTCTGCTGCATGTTGTAACCTGTAGAAAATACAGAGTGACTGGAGATGTTTATTTGGTGGTTTGGTACATCACCGAGGATAATTATACTCGGTGATGTACCAAACCACCAAATAAACATCTCCAGTAGTTTAGTTTGGTGATGTACCAAACTACCTCCGAATCAGTTCCAATATTTCATGAAAGGCCAATGTGAGGCCACTTTTTTTTTTTTTTTTTTGTAGACAGCCTCGTAGAACAGCAGTGACTTGGTACTTTTGCTTCATCTTTCTCTCAGTCTCTTTTCCACATAGTCCTTACTTTCCATTTTCTTCCAGAGTGTTTTGGTTTTTGCCTTTTCTTTCATTTTTTTAATCCATACATTGATCCCATATTAGGAAAATAGAAAAACCTCTGTATTTTTGCTGTTGTCACTTCATTTATTTCTCCTAACTTATATTTTCTCCTCCATCTGTGTGCTCAGACTGGAAGCTCTTCTGATCCCCAGACAACAAAAAAATGTGTGATTGTATTTATTGTCTACTGAATGATTTCTGTACTTAATAGAGTGGCTGCTACTTCTACTACTGAAGTACTAATTTGTTTTCTACAAAATTAATTTCCCTATATTGTAAAGAGTGTGCCAAGCTAAGAACACGTCATATAATGTCAATTAATAAAATATGTGCTGTTTAATACCTGAAAATACATGGGGTTTGGCAGAAACAGATGGAAGAACAGCTTTAAGCAAAAGCAGAAAGCAAGTATAGCAAAAGGAAGTCTGAGAAATTCCAGGAATCTGAGCCCACTGTTTTGCAAGTACTAAGATGATACCTCTTATAATTGTATTAATAAATTACATAAGTTTAATGACCAAAAAATAATTTATGTGGACAATATGGATCACAAATGTGACCACAACTGTGGTAGCAGAAAACAATACCTAATAAGAATCAGCAAGATCTGATTAAAGAAGTGGCTTTGAGCTGTCATAGCACAATTGCTAGTTAACTGTTCATAATTATGAGAAAGTAAATTTGCAATACATCTGCAGAATCAGGGTGTAAGTGTTGCATCTGAAAATTTAAGCAGAAGATCTGACAAAATAATAGATTGTTTCTTGTAATTTATATTCTGATATTATGCTGTTCAGCCTTTTGATTCTCTTCACAAATTAGCTTGTGAAATTTGCTGAGAAAATTTCCATAGAAGCTAGTAAAGTTGTCAAGCAAAGTCATAAGTGAAAGTGAAAGAAAAATTAGACTCTCATGTTTTCTGCAATTACATGAACATTTTGTAAGTATAACCTTCTGTGACTGTTAAAAAAGTCACAGAAAAAAATTGTTTTCAGTCTTTTTCCCTGGAGACATTTCATTCATAGAGCCGATTGGTAGAAGCCGCTGTCTTACTAATGTTCTGGTCCACATTAAAAAGCAATGGATTATAGACAGAAATGGCTCTTTGCCTAAACTGCTTAATAAAAGTGAGTCAAAGACCAACCTCTCTCCTTGAGGCCAAGTAGTTATCAACTAGTTTATATCCAGACTTGTCTTGCTGATGGCTTGGCCTTTAGAGGGAGAGAAACAGAATGTTACGGAAATTCACAACACTGCCATGAAATGAGATAACAGAAAGCAGTGTATATGGTGAGGTGTCAAGGACTTCAGTTTCCTCTCCAGTTTTCTCTTGTCAGTTCTGAAGAGGTATGTCCTTAAGGAACATAACTTCTTAAGTCACTTTGTGACACCTGGCATGAGGAGCAGAGATAGATGGGTCCCTGGTTTTTTATTTAGCAGTTCTCAGACATCATCAATTCTGCCACTGGTCGATTGAGCGAGACATAGCCAATTATTCCTTGCTTTGTGCTTGTCTTCCAGGTTCTATGTATAACAGAAATTTTAGCAGTCAAAGCTTTGAGGCATAGTCAGCTACCTCCCAGTAATTTCAAACTAGGGCTCTAATTTCAGTGAAAACATAATTGCTGCTGAATTGAGCATTCAGACCCAAAATTGACATAGGCATGTACTCTCTTGAGTATGAAAAGACTACAACTGAGGCTTATATATATATTTATATATATATTTTTATATATATATCACTGAAGAGTAAAATGTTTTTGTAGCTGGGATCCATATGACATCTCTTATATGTCTACAGATCAGTTGGCCACGCTATCCATGCAGTCAAAGATAAAAGCCAGAATTTCTAAGACACAGGCCTTAGTTCAGACACTTCTGTTGATAAGATGAATTGTACCTTAAATTACTGACACTGTTGTGACTAGCTCATATGCAGATGTCTACAATTTTATTATCTGAAGTAATACAATGAATCCCAGCACATGGGATAACTAGTCCAAGATCAGTCATATGGTGTTAGCACTTGACAAAGCTGGCGTGACTGATAGAGATCAGTACAATTTCTTTGAGGATATTGTGCTGAAAATCTAATAACACAGTGAATCCCACCAAGCTGTAAGGGGTGAGATTCTGTTCCAGGCTGTAGAACCTCTATTTAGGTACCAAAACATTATTTCTTCAAGGGACTGCAATATCCAGCTGTATGACTCCTCTGGAGTGACAGTCAGGATGCAATACGACATTGTATCACAAACAGCATTAGATACTTTTCCGCAGCAACTGAATCAAACTTTATTTATCAGGTATTGGTTTTGTATAATAAATCTCAGATACTAAACTATATGTAGATATTTTATTGCTCCCATGGTCTTTAGCTGAACCTACCACAACATATCAGGCCTTGGAAAAGAAGCTGAGTCCTAAATACTTTTTTAAGATCATGGTGATAAATAGCTTTAAAACTATGTTTCTGAATAATGATACCAGATTCTCAGTTCATATCTCTGCTGAAGGATTAAAATAATAAACCAGAAAAAAAAGTCACTTAGCATAGTGGTTTCACTTTTAGGTGTTAAAATGTAAACATCTCACTTGAGAACATTTATCTTTGAGTATTTTGTAGGATTTTATCTAGAATAATGATAACTCACTAAAAATATTGAACATTCATTCATTTACTGGCCTGTCAACATCTTTTAAATTTATGTGTGTGTATTAATAAATTACATAAGTTTACATGTGTATACATATATCTCCATGTCCCTGTATCTATTTATAAAGGATTAGGTCATCCAAAATCTTATAAATACCCCTTCTGGATTTTTCCTCTACTACAGAGATTTCATGTTGTCCCTGGTTTGATCTGAAATCAAACTTCTACTACTCAGTTATTTTTTTCCAGAATAGTTTCATTGTTAAAAAAATAATCAGATTAAATTCCCTTGCAATATCACATACTTTTATTATGTTGAACTGCCATTCAAGGCCAAGTGAAGAGTCTATTGAAAGAGTTATAAATTATTAATTTGCTTAATTCAAAGCTGTTTTTTGGGGTTTTTTTGTGTACTTTTTTTTTTTTAATCTGACATTAGACTATTGCATTGGATATTATGTTTCAAGTGGTTTCATGTTTGGCTTAGGTGCTTACAAACATTGTACAATCAGATCATGACCTTGTGGCAGAAAAAATAAGAGAAAAGAAAAAAGCCAAGAAAAATATGAAGGAAATCGTGCAGATCAGTATTTGGTAAAGTTCCTCGTTTCTGGAATAATTTCTTTCCATCAATAAATATTATGATAGTAAAAATAGAAATTATAAAGCTACCACACTCATATGTGACCCTAAAGTAATAGAGAAATCCTGGAATCCAATTTGGAAGTCATAAAAAATTCAGCTTCAAGTTATGTCTTGACATGTGCATGCATGCAGCTACATGTCTGTATAAATTATTCTCTTATATGCACACTTTTACTTCACATATATTTATTTTGTAGTAAAACTGAGAATTAAGCATTTAACAGACTATAGTCACAAGAGTATTGCAAATGTTGCATTCCTTATAGAATAATGTTCACAAAAGCTATAAAAAGATTGCTTTGTGGGCATGGTACTAATGAAGTGTTTGTTGTTTTTTCAGATTTGTGACCTGTAAGCAGTGAGTGTTGCTCTATTGAGTGACTGGGGCATTTATAAATATATGCTCTCTGTGGTTTAATAGAAAGATGTACTCATGATCTTATTTTCTTTGCACCACTGCTTATTTTCACAAAACTTCATTATATTTATGTTTTTTTCTTTATTGATTCAAATCTGCCAGTGAGCTTAAAAACATTTTTTAGAAATGACATATAGTGGTACAGACAGGCACATGTAAATACAAAAAAGCATGTCATTACATGAACTTGTATTCTAAGGAAATGCAGGTAAAAACGGTTCAGCAGATACATATCTCTGTTTGCAGTATATTTGTTGAAAAAATGTGAACATATGTCATTTAGAATGCTTTCAATATGCTGTAATTGGTAATTGACATAACACTGACATCGAGTGCTTTCAAATTATCTTTCCTATTTAGGCCTTCTATATCCACTTGATAGACAGTGCTGTATTAAACTATTTCTCAAAACAAAATTAGACTAAAAATGGCAGTGTTCTGTCAATATGTACTTCTAGAAATGACAGTTCTAATCTTTGTGTGTCTGTGAATAGTGGATGTTCAAAGATTCTTTCATCCTAAGTGACCTCTAGGACTCTGTATTCTAAACAGAGAAAGACTTCAAATAAAGAACAGTCCTCATTCTCCAAGATGAATAAAATAATGAAAATAGTGACTATTAGGTCAATCATCTTGAAGGAGATAAAATTAAAAAAAAAAATTAAAAAAAAAAGTATATATATAATTTTTCCCCATTAGTTTGATATGTCAAACTCATATTTATCTTTCAAAGAAACTCATTATATCATCAGGTAGAATTTTACTGAAGTCTCTTTTTCTGTAAATCAATATCCACTTGTTAGCAACACAGTTTTACCAAGCTTACAGGTTCATACAAAAAGCCACAGATAAATGGGATAATTTTATCAATTTTATAGTCACCTAAATATTTAGATGTAGTTTATGGTGAATTTTTAACAAATTTTTTTTCTAACAAAATTTATTTTCTTCTTTTTTGAGTCATCTTTTTCTAAGGATGTAGCTCAAAAATGGCAGGTTTTGTAAAATCTGAAATTAACAGTAATTTCTCATTAGTGACTCTTACCTGGAAATTCATATGTTCAGATGCTGCCATTCTCTTGTATTTGGTCTAATAAATTTCAATCTTATATTAAGACAGGCAAATAGTACCTTCTGATTTATAAACAGTGCATAATCAAAGTTCAAACAAATGATTACCCAATAATTATTTATGTGTAATATATGTGAACACTGAACCAGCATATCTCATATGATATTTGTTCACAATGGATAAAATAATTTAAGATTTTTTTTTTGCAAAATTTGTTTTATGAGCAGTTCTTACCTTTACAGTGTGTGTTGTTTGTAATTGGACTGACATTTCAGTGAAATTGTGATTCACACTAGAGTACTGAAGGCATGATTTAGAATCTCATGAATTTATGTGGGCCTTCCAGACAAAGAAACCTGAGAGCAGTCTTACAGAATGTTTTTGTAACATGATTTTAATAGGATAGAATAAATAGAAATTCTGCTTGGTCAAATCATATATTCATGGCACCTTATCTCTAGGGTTTCAGAAAATCCAAACCCATCTCAGGAGATCTCTTGAGATGTTATTCCTTACATTTCCTTTGTGAGCAGCATGGTTGAAAAAGATTATCTCTCTGTCCTGGAGCAATTGCTGTTAGAACCTTCTCTTCTGTGGGTGATCCCTGGTCCTTTACTGTGTTTGGCTCCAGTCACGGGGTGCCACAGAAGTGAAAACTGAGTAGAAGTTTTCTAGATCATCTATGTGTGTCTAAGAAAAAAAAAAAAAAAAAGAAACCAACCACCAAACCTACAGGAGGTGTTGCTTACCTCAGATTTTCTTCCTGGCATCTGGATGGCCACAAATTCAGGCTGAAAGATATTGAGCTGCTAGACAATGTGGGGATGTGCAACTCCTATGGCTCAATATAGATGTAGTAAAATGAGGCTTGTACAAGTCCATGTGATCTACCTGCCCGGTAGAGTGCCTATGACTTTGCAGTCTTACGCTATAGCAAAAAAA
>VZRH01002842.1:237066-314491 GCA_013397555.1 Urocynchramus pylzowi | reverse complement strand
AAAAAAAAAAAAAAAAATTCAGAGGATTAATATGCCACTTTAAAAAGTCAAACAGCAGATAAACAGACACATTCTTTTTGAAATACCTGCACCCTCCAGTGTAAAGCTGCAATCTTAAAGTTGCTTTGGCAACAACAGGAACATTTCCATACCTGACAATTGAACTGGATGAGCAACTCAGAATTTTTATTAACGTAGCACATGTCTTCAACAAAGTCTCCAAGCTATAAAAATCAGGTCTAATATAAATAACATGCATCAACAACATTCATTATTAGTTTTATTGAAACCAAACAGTAGATGTTAAATAAAAATCAATACTTATCATAAAATCAGATGAAAGGCATAATGTTAAAATAAATTTAGCTTGCAATCAATGTACATCTTTAATTGAAAAACCTGAAGTGAAATCTCAAGTAGCAGGAAGGCAATAGAACCAAAGAATTTTCTAGATATTGCGCTTCAGAAGAGAACTACCCCATTTTATTGTCATTCTTCTTTGTTTAAAAAAATTAATTTTTTGTAATTTAGACAGACAGATGAAATTTATCATATAATGATACTAACATTAATGACAACTAACATTAGTTTAAAGTACAGATTTAAAAAATTGAAAACCTCTTGTTTGTCTTCTTCTACCCATTTTCCCATATCACTTGCAGCTCTGATTTTATTTTGATTCATACAAATGGACAAACAACACCAATGACTTTGACTCCTCATGTTCTCTAAATATAGGTCATTGCAGTCTCTGTTATTCTGCAAAAGTCAACAGAGGGAAAATTAGCATTTTACTCCAGTTCTGTTGGCCATATGCTACATTAAATGATAGCTATAGCTTTAGGGATGGAATTATTTCTGGTATGCTGCATTCTACTTTATTGGCTTTAATGACGTTTGCATTAGGTCATGACTAGGAATCTCTGCAAGGCTTTTCTACCACTGGACAGATATGTGTGATGGGATATGATGGTGGATTTGTGAAAAAAAAAGTGAAATAATTTTTAAAAATTATTTAAGACAAATCATGAGTTTCTTACCCTATTATTTGCACTAGAAATGCTCATATTTGTAACTTCTTGATGACTGAGAGTAAAGGGATTTCAACATAATGGAAGGATAGTTTTATATCAAGACATATCATAGAACTATAGAATAGTTTGGGTTGGAACTGACCCTAAAGATCTTCTAGTTCCAACACCCCTGTCATGCAGGGACATCTTTCTACTAGACCAGGTTGCTCAAAGCCCTGTCCAATGCTTCCAGGGATAGAACACTCATAAATTCACTACCTGTTCTCATAAAAAGTCCCTCTCCAGCTTTCTTCTAGCCCCCTTTAGGAATTAAAAGGTTGCTATAATGTCTACTCAGAGCCTTTTCTTCTCCAGGCTGAACAATAGCAGCTCTCTCAGTTCATCTTCATAGGAGTGATGGTCCAGGCCTCTGATCTCCTTCTTGGCCTTCTCTGGACTTGCTCTAGAAGGTCCATGTCCTTCTTGTGTTTGGGACCTTAGAGCTGGATGCAATACCCAGGTGGGGCCCTAATAAACCAGAGAAAAGAGGGAGAATCACCTCCCTTGTCCTCCTGGTCATGGTCCTTTTGATGCAGCTGAGGTCAGAGTTGTCTTTCTGGGCTGTGAATCTACATTCACAGGTCATGTCTAAATCACCTCTCAGCAACACTCCCAAGTCCTTCTCCTCACGACTTGTCTCTCACTCCATTCTCTGCCCAGCCTTTATATGTAGTTGGGTTTTCCCTGACCCAGAGGCAGGACCTTGCACTTGGCCTTGCCAAACTCCATGAGGTTCTAACAGCTTCCTTCATAATAGGGAATGCTCCTATTCCCTTCATAGTTTTATCACGCAGTACTCTGCCAAGCATATTGCTGAAAAGACCAAAGTCTGCTTTCCTGATATGCAGGGTAGGGAAGTTAGAGTGTGCCGTCCTCTCCACCCTAAGGATCTCAAACTCCACCAGTGCATGGTCACTGCAGCCAAGGCTGCCCTTGAGCTTCACATTCCACACTAGTCCTTCTTGTTCAGGTCCAGTATAGCACCTGTCCTTGTTGGCCCCTTGGTAACTTGAAGAAGGAAATGAAATGTATCTCTATCAGTGAAATGTGTCTCTCTCATCTCACTTGCAGAAGTGAAGTGTATATATATACACACACATATACACATATTTGAATGTAGGCCAGCGCTCTGGTTGAGAAAGACCAGAATGAATTCTGAGAATGAAGCCTTTGGGTAAAGACTTTCAGAAGAGTTTTAGGACTGATAGCATCTTGACTTCCAATGAGATTATTATTATCATCTATTACCACTATTTTTGCAACAAGAATCAGCTGTATGGAGGCTAATTTGTCGGCATGCACGCGAGTGTGTGTGTGTGTGTGTGTGTGTGTGTGTGTGTGAGTGTATAAATTTTCACTTACACAAACATACTCACACATGCATACTGTTATTTATATGAGAGAGACACATATGTGACAGATGGGAAGAACTTGGATTTTGCCAAGTACTTGTTATTTCACAAGGGACTCTGCTGAATCTGCTCTTGTGGTAGAGGGTATTACTTAGCACCAGAATGGTACTATTCTTACTGACCCATTCACAAAACCCCCTTGCTCTAAAGAACTTAAATTTTAAACACATCACATTATGTAAGGATCAAAAAAAGAGCAAAAATAATCTGATATTTTAGCACAGACACACTATGTCCAAAATTTGTAGATAGTTGTGGTTTAACCCTAGCCAGCTGCTCAGCCCCACAGCACCACTTGCTCACTCCCCTCTAGGGACATGGGGGAGAAAATCAGAAGAGCAAACATAAGAAATCTTTTGAGGTGAGATAAAAACAGTTTAATAGATTAAATATAAGCCACGCACACAACAAAAGAAGAACAAAGAATTAATTCACTACGTCCTCACGGGCAGGGCATCTGTGATCTCCAGGAAAGCAGGGCTTCATCGTGTCTAACAGATACTTGGGAATATAAACATTATCACTGTGAAAGTCTCTGGACCTTCCCCTTTCTTCCCCCAGCTTGAGTGGATGGACAGCAGGATGGGGACTGGGGGAGCAAAGTCCCTCCCTCTCAAAGCAAAGATCAGATTCATGACCAGCCTATTCATGACCACATGTAGATAAGTCTCTAGCACCAGATGAGATGTGTCCCAGAGTCCTGAGGAAATTGGCTGATGCTGTTGTCAAGGCATTCTCCATGATTTTGGAAAGTCATGGCAGTCAGGTGAACTCCCAGCTGACTGGAAAAAAAGGGAAACTTTGTACCTATCTTTAAAAAAAGGTAGAAAGGAAAATCCTGGGAACTACTAACCTAACTTACTAACTAAGCTTCACCTCTGTACCTGTGTAGGCCATGGAACAGATCCTCCTAGAAGCTTTAAGTTAAGGCATATGGAGGACAGGGAGGTCACTCAGGACAGCGAGCACAGCTTCACCTAGGTCAAGTCCTGCCTGACCAACCCACTGGCCTTCTATAGCCACTATCAGAATGTGGGGGTTTTTTAATGCATTACCATAAAGGTGACTTTTAAAGAGGAATGTGAAGATCCAAAGAAAACCTGAGAACTGACTACTTTTCAGGACCAGATCTACACAGCCTGCAGTATAAGAACTAACACGTATGCTGGAGACCATGCTACTGTGTGCACTAGGTCCTTAAAAAGAAGTGTAAATATCAGAAACTTCAGGTAAACATAGCTAGAACAACTCATGCCTGAGTATGTATTGTTATAACTCATGTCTGTAAGAAGGAAAGAGCTGTTTTCTGCATTTGTTAGGGCAGAAATGAAATCAAAACTAAAGAAACAACTTCTCAGCTACTAGATAACCTCAGAGGCATGTTCCAAAAACAGAATAAAATAATGGTTTGTTTTCATGCAGTTCAGATATCCTTCCAGGTAGAAATTATTAATTGCCATGTTCCTGAGTTCCACTGTCCTGTGAATAAGAAATGTTGGACTTATGCCAAATCATAGATCACCTGCTGCTTTCTGTACAGTTATATCAGCCATTCCATGGAGCCTGTTTGACTTTTGAAATGCCCTCCAGGGTCTGCTCCCACACTCTGTGCACTGGAATGAGGACACATGCTCAGGGAATGTCTGCTGGTTGGAAAACTGATCATTTAAGCAGTCTATAGATATTTGTTCATCTGTCTGTATCTTCACCATTCTAACAAGAAATAGGGGCATTAATCTATTGCTTTTGGCTCTCATTACTCTTATAGAGGC
Organism: Urocynchramus pylzowi; assembly: GCA_013397555.1. Lineage (NCBI taxonomy): Eukaryota > Metazoa > Chordata > Aves > Passeriformes > Fringillidae > Urocynchramus > Urocynchramus pylzowi. The sequence continues at coordinate 310,234 of VZRH01002842.1, read as the reverse complement.
CTGTAGCTAAAATCTGAAAGTGTAGCTGCAAATGCAATATATTATTTGTTTTATTTTTATTTTTATTGTTAGTCAAGATTCTTAAGTACTTAGTCTTATTAGGTCATTACTTCAGATTTCAACCAAACTGAATAAAGAATTTAAGACTTGGCATCATCAACAGCCTTACAATTATGGTAGTTTTAATGAAAACCATTTTGCATGTCATAGCGGTTGAAAACCTGACATCACTTATGTCAATGAGGTTATTGCCATTGATTCCACTACAATCAGTATTTCACAAGTGTCTTTCATTTTGATGCTTAAACTTTAACTATTGACAGGCTTAATAGAAGCCAAAAGCTATATTCACTTTATTTGCTGCTGAAAATAGGCCTCTCAGAGGCAATAACTCTTAACAGTGTGTTGTTGTGCTTCACGTGAATCACAGAATCACAGCATAACAAAATCACAGAATCACAGACTGATTGGAAGAAACCTCTGGAACAGACCATCTAGTCCAATCCTCCTGCTAAAGCAGTTTCACCCTAGAGTAACTTTCACAGGAACACATCCAAGCAGGTTTTAAATATCTCTGGACAAGGATGGTCTCTCTGAGCACAATGTTTGAGTGCTTTCACCCTCACAGTAAAATTTTTTTCCCCAAATTCAAATGGAACTTCCTGTGTTTTCAATTGATCCTGTTTCCCCTTGTCCTGTCACTCATTGAGAATCTTGGGAAAGCATCCGGCCCTATCCTCTTGATCCTCCCTTAAGATATTTGTTTGCATTGATAAGATTCCCTCTCAGACTTCTCTTCTTCAGGCTAATTCTGCTCTGCTCCTTTAGCTTCTTCTCATTAGAGACATGCTCCAGTCAACTAATCATCTTTTTGGCCCCACTTTGGATCATCTCCAGTTGTTCATTTTTTTTTCCTTGAACTGGGGATCCCAGAACTGGACACAGCACTCCAGACAAGGCCTCACAAGGGCTGAGTGGGGGGGCAGGATCAAGGGGCACCTCCCTTGATCTGCAGGCAATGCTCTTCTTAATGCAGCCCAGGATACCATTGGGCTTCTTGGCTATGGGGGTGCATTGCTGGGTTATGGTTGACTTGTATTCCACAAGGAATCCCAGGTCTTTCTCTGCAGAAAAAGATGCAGTGCTCTTTATGAAGGACTAAGGAATACACTGTCCACTAATATTTCAGGAAAAGAAAAGATTAATAACAAAATAATAATAATATTAATAAAAAATACAACTTGCTTCAAACCCTCTCTACCATTTGTATGACAAGATAAGGGTGGATATGCAGATCTGGTATTAAATAATCTGGTTACTGTTTCTACTTTATTGATTTTCATGGTTGTGTGTTAGCAGTCCTGTGTATTATGGTTAGATAGCGGATGTGTAGCAGAGTGAAGAAATTATTTTACTAGGTATCACGTAATTATTTAGTAAAAATATTAATATACAGCTTAGATAATGTTTTCAGAATGGAATACTAAAGATCAGACATTTTGCAGCTGCATTACACTACTGTATATTTAAGAAAATAGCTGAGTACCACAGTGCCCCATCACTCTAGAGGACCCTGAAGGTTAAAAATGGTGGCCATGCTATCTCGACACTTGATGGTCTATATCAGATGGAGTGCTGTGACAATGGGAATCATTTTTATCACAATTATCAAGTTTAAAACATTTTCTTATTAGTTTCTGGAAGGAAATAGACCAAAAGTTATTGTCATAAACAATGCATGTATTCGTATGTGTGCAGATGCAAAGGAGATGTGGAGAATGTTATATTGTTTATGAAATTGGATTGATTGTTTTTCAATCACTTGTTGATAGTAAAACATAAGGAATTGGTAATTTGGGACTGAACTATATAATGATGGAGCTGAAATTGCACTTTGAAATGTGAACAAACTGTAAGCCCACAATTTGCAATATTATAGGCAGACTGTAAGTAAGCAGAAAAAAAACTGAGAAATGTTTATATGAAATGTGCAAAAAGGTACATAGTGATTATTTGAAAGTCAGCAGAGGTAAAGAATTGCAAATGTTTGGCAGTATTAAAATTAAGGGCAGGGAATCACAAAAGCTGGAAGAGAATGGTAGTTGATCCAAGTATTTTTGCAAGGGTTCTATTTAAGCAGTATTTAAAATTTGGGAACAAATAAAATTAAAAAAAATGGTTTTTATCTTAAATAGAACCAAAATAATACATGTATTTGATATATGTCAAATTTTGTAATCATGTTGTTCAGTATTGTAGTTTTAATTGCAGTGTATCGCTGTACAGCACAGTGTAGTAAAAAAGTCCCACCATTAATATTCTAGTAACACAGAAATTCCTCATGGGCTAACACTGCTCCCTTCTTCAACAAATATGAATTTCCCTCCAAAAATGATCCAAATGATCAGAGCAATTCAGTAAAAATTTCCCAGTCTAAGTGTACATACCTTTAGACATTTTGTATAAATACACTGATTGCTATATAATGTGATAAACTCTATGTTATAAAATATTTTGCTGGAGCTCTGCATGACATGGTCCACATGATATCTCGATTTATAAAATGAATTTGTACACACAATTTCACAGCTATGTTATTTTCAGGGACAGAAAAAAGAAATTAAGAAGTCTCAATATTACTGGATATCTATTTCCTTTCCTTGCATTTAATTAATGGAGATGAAGTTATAGAGCTAAAGTTCTAGCCACTGTTTTGGATGTGTTTACCCTTTATTAACCTGTTCTAGAAGTTGGGTAAGTAAGATAGGTCATGTCCATATGTATCCAAGGCCAAGATGTAGGGAACTCGCTCCCACAGATGATAGATTTTTGCATAGCTAGGTTGGAATCTAAGTGTGAAGTATCTGTATATCATTATAATTTCAGACACCATACCATAAATATACATTAAATGCATTTTTGTGGTCCTCCAAACATCAATATCTGATTATGCATAATTGTGTGTGCAATAAACAAATTTGTACACTCTTCTATAGTACTGAGACCTGCTGTGAAACATTAAAGCATTCAGGAAACATGGTATTTAAAATCATCTGTTAAATATTTTATTTCATTGTAACTTAAATTTCTTTGGGAGAATCATAGTCAGACTTGGCAGCAACCACCAAGCTGTGTGTGCATTACAGGATGCTTACAGCATTTAGTTTTATAATGCAAGCCTCACCTATGTAAATAAACACTGCAGAAGGAACAATATCATCTGTTTATCATTTGTTTTGGAAATAAAACAATACACAGGCAGATGGTAGCTAGAAGGACATACAAAGACATCAAATAAACAGCTTTTTTTTACAATCATAGAAGAATTTTTAGATTACAGAAATCCTTTCCAATTGCTAAGAACAGAGTGTTCATGTAAAGAAGAAAACTATGTTAAAATATAATTAAATTCTTCTAGCAGCCTTCTAGACAAGTGAAACACAAAGGTGGTAATGGAACACAGCTCTAATAGGTTTCAACATCTGGGGTCTGTGTTGAAAAGCTCAGAGATTTCACCTAACTTAGTCTGAAACAGTTTTGTTGGAAACTTACTTATGTAAAAATAAAAGTTAAGGATGGGAGAAAAACCTTGGCATTTAAAAGGGAGGGAATTGAACCCAAGGACCTGAGGCTGCTACAGTCTTCAAGTGTGCCTTCTCTGTGTAATGGACGAACCATCTGACAGCCCTATTAATCATCAAATGCCAGCTGTAAACAGTATGTGGACCTGTTTTCTGAATAATCATGGAATATTTTGGGTTGGTAGGGACCTTAAAAGGCCACCTATTCCAACCCTTGCAATAAGCAGGGATATCTTCAACTAGATCATGTTACTCAGAATCCCACCCAGACTGACCTTGAATATTTCCGGGGATGGGACATCCCCCACCTCTCTGTACAACCTATTCCAGCATTTCATCACCTTCAGGGTAAAAAATTTCTTCCTCATATCCAGGCTTAATTTACCCTCTTCTAGTTTAAAACAATTGCTTCCTGTCCTTCTGAAACAGGCACTACTAAAAAGTTCCCCATCTGTCTTATAAGCCCTCTGGAAGTACTGAAAGGCCTCATTGAGGTCTCCCCAGAGCCTTATCTTCTCCAGGTTGAAAAAATGCAATTGTCTCAGCCTGTCTTCATAGGAGAAGCTTATGAAGACAGGCTGAGACAGCCTTCTGCCTTCTCAGCCTTCCAACCTTCTGATCATCTTGGTGGCTCTCCTCTGGACCTGCTCTAATAGGTTGATTTCCTTCCTGTTTTGAGAGTCCCAAAGCTGGATGCAACACTACAAGTGGGGTCTCATCAGAGAGAAGCAGAGGGGCAGAAAACCCTCCCTGGCTCTTCTGGCCACACTTCTTTGGATGCAGCCCAGAACATGTTTGTCTTTCCTGTTTAGGCTGCAAGCACAGTGCCAGGTCATGTCCAGCTGCTTATCCAGCAGCACCCCCAAGTCCTCCTTGGCACGGCTGCTTTCGATCTGTCTATCCCCCAGCCTGTGTGGATACCTGGGATTGCTCCAATCCAGGTGCAGCACCTTACACTTGGTCTTGCTGAACCTGAGTTTCACATGGGTCCACTGCTTGAGTTTTTCCAGGCCCCTCTGGATGGCATCCTGTCCTTCAGGTATGTCATCAGAACACCACAGGCTGGTGTCACCAGGAAACTTGCTGGGAGTGCACTTGATCCCACTGACAATGTCCTTGATGAGGAAACCAAACAGTGCTAGTCCCAGTGCAGACCCCACAGAACAAAACTCATCATTGATGTCTATTGAGACATTGAGCCAATAACCACTACATTCTGGATGCAACCTTTCAACCAATTCTTCATCCACCAAACTGTCTATCCATAAAATTCCTCTCTCTCCAGTTTAGATGTTGCAGAAAACCCTGTCAAAGACCTTACAGACAGATGACATGTAGCTGTTCCCTTATACATTAATTCACTCCACTCTAGAAAGCCACTGGGTTTGTCAGGCATATTTTCCCTTGGGAAACCATGCAACTTGTCCTAAATCAATGAAATAAATTAATTAAATAAATTAATGAAATAAAATATAATTAGCATCATTCCTAAATCACCTTCTTCTCCTAGACAAGATCTGGAACCCCATACAGAATATGTCCACACCCTCATATGTCCAGAAACTGCATATTGGAATAGATATTTTTCTACCATAAGAGTATGCAAACAAAGGAGGGAAAGGATACAGTATTTTCTCTTCTTTGTAGATAGGTATTTGAGAAAAAAAAAAAATCCCAGAGATGATTGGGGGAAAAAAAAAAAAAACTTTAATATAATCTATTTTTTATAAATGGGATCTGATTTCTTAACAATTTCTGTTCAAGCATTAGTATCTTGTCCTCTCCACCTATGTTTTCTAACTAAGAGATCCATGTCGCTTGATACAGTCTTAGGCAGTATTGATGATCACAGCTACCATTTGGCTATGACCTTAAATTATTATTTAAATCAGCAATATATACACAGCCTCAAGTTCTGTAACAATGAATGTGCCAACACCAGTATGGGTATTTGCTCAGTTCCTGGCTCTACCAGCACAACTCAGAGCACCCTGCTCCACAGGTTGTCTCCTCACAGGCTGAGAGACACCAGTCAGAATCTGCATCACAAGTCAGCTGAATGAAGGCTTCTCTCCCTACCTTTTCCAACAGGAGCATTGGTAAAGGTCTATAGTACTGGGTGCACACATCTGCAGAAAGCTGCTTCTAAGCTAGACTCCAGTGGAAAGAAACATGCTTATCTGTGGCAAATATTATAGCATTCTAAAGAAAACATCCAAAACTGATTAGGTTAAATTTATACTAAAATGTTTAGCATTATTTTTTCTCTCCACAATCCATAAAGGCAGTAATGAATAGATCAGACTAAGATGGCATGAGTTTCCCACTGGACCCCCACTGTTTTCATTTATTTCCAGGGTTAAACTTAGTAGTTAAACCTAACTACATCAAATATGCACATTTTTTGACTCAGAACTTGCCCAACATGTTATTTTTCTTACTGACTTGTCCTGGAATGCATGGAAAGACATTCCAGCACTACAGCAGCGAGTCTGTCCTCCCAGTTCATCAAAATCCCTACCAGTGCAATGAGCACATGGCCAGTGATTTTCTCTATTGACATCAAAGGAAATTGCATTAACACCATATTATGTACAGTTTAATGAACTTTGTATAGTTCTGGGAAGGCAGGAGTGACATGTCTTTGAACATAATTTATAGTCCATAAACATATTCATGTTTGGAAGCTCAGAGTAATTTGTAGCTAGCCAGTTCTAACACTGCTGCCAAGAAAATGATCAAAACAATAAAATTGGCATTGTTACAGAGATTTGGATTATATAGGATTAATAATGTAGAGGGAAATTCACTGCTTTGTAGGGAGGTCAGAAGCATTGAATGCCTATATACTACCTATGGCCTGCTTAAGCTACTTCCTTTTTTCAGGCCTCTTCCTTACTGGCAGCAGAGCTTAAGTTTGAATTTTATCCTGGAACCTATTTTCAGGTTCAACAATTTCCACAGATTTCTGTAAGAAGTTTTAAAGCATTTTTATTAACATGTAGAACAAGAATCACATTACTATTTCATTTTGGTTGACTACAATACTCTGCAATCTAGGATCAAAGTCTCCTTTAGCTTTTCATATGGGTGTTGTGTTTTGTTTTGACTTTTTTTCCGTTTTTTTTGTTTTGTTTTGTTTTGTTTTTTTCTTTTTGTTTTTGTTTGTTTGTTTTCTTATGCTCATTTTTCTAAATAAAACTAGGAAGAGGGTTCTGTGTTCTGCTCTATATGTGATCTTTAAGCATTTTCCTAGCCATATGTATTGGGTTTGCATAGCAAGGTTTTGGAAACATGGGGGCTACAGGGGTGGCTTCTGTGAGAATCTGGCAGAAGCTTGCCCTGTGTCTAACAGAGCCCATGCAATCCAGTGCCAAGGCAGATCCACTGCTGGCTGGGGCTGAACCCATCAGAGAGATAGTGGTAATGCTTTTGGGATAGAACATATTTAAGGGGGAATATGACTGCATAAATGCAGCTGAAAAGAAGAGTGAGACTACGTGAGAGAAATCACTCTGCAGACACCAGTGTCAGGAGGTACTGCAGGCAATGCAGCACATTGCCCTGCAGCTCCTGCTGCCTTCCTGCAGCCCATGGAAGTCTATGGTGGAGCAGAGATGCACCTGCAACCCATGTAAGATGTCATACTGGAACAGGTGGATATGCCTAATGGAGGCTGTAACCCCGTGGGAAGCCTGCTCTGAAGCAGGTTCCTGGTAGGAGCTGTGGCCCTGTAAAGAGAGGAGCCCACAATGGAGCAGGTTTGCTGGCAGGATTTGCAACCCTGTGGGTGATCTGCATGAAGAACTGCAGCCTGTGGGGAGGAATCATAGTGGAGAAGTTGTTGAGGACTGTCTCCTGTGGGAGAGACCCCAAGCTGGAGCAGGGGAAGAGTGTGAGTCCACTCCCTGAGGAGGAAGGAGCAGCAGAGACAACATGGGATGGACTGACCACAACCCCCATTTTCTGTACCCCAGCACTACTAGGGAAGTACAGAAAATTGGAGGTGAAGTTGATCCTGGGAGAAAGGGAGGATTGGAGGGAAAATTTGGGTTTTTCAAAATTTGTTTATATTTCTCATTATCTTACTCTGATTTGATTTGTAATAAATTAAACTGATATCCCCAAGTATATTCTGTCTTGCACATGATGTTAATTGGCGAGTGATCATTCCCTGTTCTTATCCTATGGTCCTCTTGGATTTTTTCTCACCTTTTAGGTTGAAGAGGGGACTGATGGAGTGGCTTTGGTGGGAACCTGGCATGCAGCCAGGGTTAGCCCACCATATCATACCACTTCTTTACAAATGATCCATAAAGGACTACAAATTTCTACATTGGTTAAACTGTGTTGCTTTTTGAAAAGTTAATAAACAGGAATATTCCAATGAGTTTGCTTAATAAATAGAATCATAGAATAGTTACTGTATAGTAAAAACCCCCTCAAAACTCAAACATAAACACAACAAAACCATTACTGGCTGCATAGCTGAGAGCTAGGTCACACAAAACCAAATTACAAGCTCTCCTGTTACTTATTTTGCTTATCAAGTACAAATGTGAATACTCCAGTGAGAGTATTTCCTAAAAGTCTTGCTTTCAGCAAGGAAAAGGCTAACTCCATGAGTGTTTCTGTGTATGTGGGTGGGAATTTTTAAAGTAGGTTGCATACCTGCATTACAAACCAGGGTGTGCCCACAGGGAAACACTGCTATCTAGGGCAGCACCTGGCTAATCTGAGCTGGATCATCATGAAGCGCAGTGCTCCAGGGGTGTAAACATTGATAGCACACTGATCTGAGGGGCATTTCCCACACAGAAAGTAATTTCCAGAAAACGTGTAGAAAGTAAAAGGAGAATGGCACAGAGAATAATAACAAACAGAATTTTAAAAAGTTTACCTTTTTGGTGTTATATAATTTCTGTATTTCCTACAAGAGAAATTGCTAAGGAAAGATTGCTAGTTTTAGGAATTCATTTGAAAGCTCTCCAGGTGAGATGCTTTGTTAAAGAAAATCTTAATAGCAGCCTCTGGGAGTAGTTACCATGCCTTTTTTTCCCTCTAAACACCCAACATTTGTTATTAATAGTGTTCTGGTAGTACATTTGCTAAACATACCCTTAGAATTTACTTTTAGGTCTAGGCACATAGGAAAAAAACCCACTTACAATACTTCTCTCAGGGGAGCTGAATTATTAAAAAAAATCCTATCATAAGAAGTGAAGTCTATGATATTGCTGTAAGTCATGAGTAGATGTAAGGAAAACAGAACATTCTATTGTTATGTTATATATATATATTATTCTCTCTTCTGTTCATTTCCCAGTCCTCACTTATGAAGAAAAAGGAAGAGAAAACAGTGAAAGAAGGAGATATTGGCAGTGGAAACGTTGCTGTCACCATTTTCAAATGCCAGCACAGGAGGAAGAACTAATCACAAATCTCTAGCCAGTAGGGAGAAAGGATTCTAAGGAGAGAGTATTTGAGAAAGACACGTAGGAAATTATTTTCTCTATGTGGGTAATAATTTACTAGTTTTAAACTTGAAACATGAATGTCAAAGCCACAGAGTCTGAAATAATGTTGGACAGCTGCATCTGTCCTGTACCCCAGACTCTAAATTAGGCATTAAGAACATAGTAGTTATTGCACTGGGGGCTTTTCCCCTTAGCATTACCATTTTCCATGCTTAAAATTTTTGGTTTTTTTCAGGGAAACACTTCAAAAAGAAATTGCTATTTTCTTCCAAGATGATATTTATATTACACAAGCAAGATGACTGTCTTGTTAATAGAGATTTTACAGATTATAGCAAGCTATCAGGTGCTGGGGGATTGCCCTCCTGAATATGTTTATCTTGAGAATATAATTTAAAATTGTACCTTTTCTGCCTTTTACAAGTATAGCTTTGCAAAGCAAATAAGTAGGCCTGTTGTTGTCAAAGCAGATTTTATCTTGATAGTTTCTAAATGTTACAAACATCTTTCCCCCACCCCGCTTGCTGTTTATTGGTTGAAGAGGGGACTGATGGAGTGATTTAATAAGATACCTGCAAAACTAAGATTTAATAAGATTGTTTCTTGACATTCATTCCAAATTATATACTTATCTTTCCTCTACATTCTCTGAATAATGCTTGTTCATTGATATAGTTATGGAGTAGAAAAGGAGGACACTTCAGTTTTTAATAAAGCAACCTGAGGAACCAAAGAAAGAGATAACAACTTTGCCAATGAACAATTCCTCTATACCCAACAGACCTTGTAACTGCTAGATATTTCCTTACACTTAAAGATGCTATCTTTGTGAAGAAATACCAAACACTACATATATCTATCTTATATTAATACAAATATCCAAACTTAAAGGGAGGAACTGGAAAATTGGTATTTGATTATGCTTCCTCTTCTTACTACTAAGTACTTTTTCTCTATCCCAGGCTAAATTTCAGGGAAAAAAGTGTTTCTTTTCTAGGCAAAAAGAAGTGAATTGTTTTTAAATCTCAAGGATTTTATAAGCACCTGTTGATTTGTTCAATGTCTCTGGCTATACAAAAATAATAATAAAGAATAGAAAATTTCCAGGGAGCATAACCCTGGTAGTTTCAACAAAATCAACACTTGAATAGACAGGTGTTTTGGGATCAAGTATTCTCTTTTTGTAAGTTGTTTTAAAAGTACTCTGTGTGCTATAACATCTTTGTTTTATGAAAATCAAATATTAGCCTATTAGAAGTAAAAGTCATTTATTCTACTTAGCTAATACAGATGAGAAAGTGTGAAGAAAACAATATATAACACAATAAATTGTTATTTTCTTTCACTAGATATAAGACAGAGCTGAAGGAAAGGGATTTGCATTACTAGGGCTTTCTTCTACTATAGTTTTCAGACATACTGTTCATTGGTTTTGGCCTGTATCTCAGAATCACAATCTCACCCTCAGTGAGCTGCTGACTGAAGTCAATAAATTTAAATGAGGCATTGAGGATCAGGCCTTTTGGATGCAGTTGAAACTGATTTTTGTAATTCATGCACAAGCTCAATGAACAATTCCTCATCTCAGCTTCTGTCTCTGGGCCCTAATATTTTCACATGGAGAAGGCTTCTTTGGGAAAAGGCCCTAGAATTTTACACTGACTGTGATAACTACAGTGGAGATTTTGCCACAAAGTCAAGCTGAAACTTTCAGAAAATGGTACTGAACCCTATTAAACCATTTTTCTTCTCCCTTTAACTACGTTGTTGCCAAACCAAGCCTAGGAAATCCATGCCAGAACAAGTACTGTTCAGACATCCATTTGCATTTCACCTGGCACTCATTCTCCCCCAAAGTTAATTTCTCCTCATTATGCATGCCAAATTCTTTTCTTTAGTTATATGGCTGCTTTGTGCTGGCTGACTTTGCAAAAGTCTCACTTTTGCTCACATAAAACTCTCATGATTTCATGAAAGAATGTGGTATTGTGATTCTTAGCCCCCAGTGAAGATGAGCTGCTATCTCTGCTGCAGCTTTCAGAAGAGTTCTTCCCAGGGCCATTCTATTTTAAACTTAATTAGATGCTTCAGCTTAGTTTTAAAAAAAGAAGCAAGAAAACTGACTATTGGGAGACTGGCAGGTGTAGTGTGGCTCAGTGTCAGGAGACAATGAAGATTTCTGTGTTAAAGCTGGCATTTCAGTCCCTAATGGCATTACTGCAGAGGATGAGTCAAGCAGTATTTTACCTCGTAATCGCTCTGACTTTGTCTTTTTAAATAGAAGTAATAGATAACAAAATAAGAAAAACCAATAAAAAGGTATAAAATATAATAACAAACAGCGAAATCTTATAACCCTCCCCAAATTGTTGCCAATCACAAATGTTCCATGACAGAAATATCCATCTTGGATGTGCTATTCTTTTGTACAAAGACAGTTCTACAGAGGGTGTAAATCTCAAGTGCCACATTTGTAAGAACTAGGTCATACCAATTTTAATTTGTGACCACAAAGCTAGAAGGAGTGATGATAACTTGAGATTAGCAAATATCTACTGAGAGTAGGGCCACAGTTTACAAAAACACCTGGCAATTCTGAGTATCCAACAAAGAAACTTTAGAGGATTTGATGTTCAGAATTAAAAGGATATTCAGAAAATAAAAGATAAGCCTAATGCCTTGTCCCCAGCTAAACATGCACAGATAACAGAAACATAGATGTCACTTTTGAAAATCATGCCAAAGAGGTTGTTTTTAGAATTAGAATCAACAGCAAGACAAGGCAGTTTGTGCCATACTCTCAGGTTAATTTTATTCAGTGTGGGTCTACCAGGATTATGTAATCCTCAGTACTCAATTAAGTTAACATGGTTTATAGAAAAAAGAACAAAACCATCAAGAAGTTGCCTCATAACTATCTAGAAATGTTTTCCACTCCCAGATGTTCACGGAAAAAAGAATGCAAGCTCAGTAACTTGTTTAATCTGTCAGCTACCATTTGGGACAGTAATAAGCTGTCATTTAGGCTGGTTTTGGCCAAAAAGTAAAAGTGGCAAATTGCAGAGGAAGGAATGGAGAATTCTCTTTCTGCATGAATATCAAAGCATGGCATTTCTTAGCTCAGCTGCATACATGAAGCATCAGAGGAGAGAATTCATAACATAGACTTACAGACCACATAAGAGTGTCCTGAGTTATTAACTCCAGAAATGTTGATGTGTGTTATTCACATTCTGCTCTCTTTTTATCTCATGTTCTTATTTTCTTCTTCCACTTATGTTTCTTCCTTCCTGTTTTCTTGTTTTTCCTTCTAGAGGGGAGAAAATGATTTTTAATTTTCCCTTTCTGTTTTTAACTTTATCTTTTCCCATAAGCTTACATTTTACACATCTTAGGCACAAAGAATAGATTTATCAGATTTTGTCAGCCTTTTTCTCCTACATGCAGAAAAAAAAGAGAGGCTTTGGAAACATAATGCACATATCTGCCAGGAGAAGAAAGTTGTTGTAGTATGAGTCTGCTTTGGTTTGGTTTGGGTTTCTGGCACAAAAAGTAAACTGTCATAGCTTATAAGACATCTATTTGCAGTTCATGTTTATGCCAGGAAGTAAAGTAGTACTTGCAGAGTTTATCAATTGTTCCTCTAGGAAATCCTAATCTGCTTTCATAGCATCTTCTACACTTAGCTTTTTGTTTTCATTTGGGAACAAGGCTCTTTCTTACTCTTTTAAAAACCTGTAGCATCTTTCTTAGGATTCAGCTCTACTCATTTTTCTGTAAACACCTTTTTTCCTTTCTAACCTTTATTGTTCCTTCTCAGTCTGTCAATAATCTGTCCCTGAACCTTAATTTTCTAACTACACCTGTGTATTGATGACCTACTTTTTACAGTAAACCACCCTATCAATATACCTCAGTTGCAGCTAGCACGGGAGAGTTTATGGCAATTTTGTTTTCTGTCAACTCAGAGTTCCATGTTATTTTTGACTTTATGTAGTTCTAATAGTTCTATAGTGTTTGAAAAATTACTGTTCACCCAAAGTTCCGTTTCAAATTTTCAAATATTCAGGTTAAATAAGGATCATTGTAAAAGTTATCAGAAATTACTAAGAGGGATTCTGGGGTTTTGTTATGACAATTAAGCTACAAAGAATTTGCCATCTTATCTACAGCAGAGGATACATTCACCTACAAGAACTGTTATTTCACCAATATGTTCTAATTGCCATATAGATTCTTCTTTGTCTGAGAAACTCTTATTGACTCATTGACTCATTGCACTATTTTGTGCTTTGGACCCAAAACATATTATTACAACCTCTGAAGAATAGTTACTTTTTTTCCTAGAGAACAATACAAATTTCAGTCTACTGGAAAGTAATTTCCCCCTCCAAGTCAAAAGGCAAGTGACAAAGTAAAAAGAAGACTGAATAACAGTTATAAAGACCACATTAGAAAGATTATCCATAGAAACATAGAAAGAGGAAAATTTAACTCACTTGAAGCAAGAGACAAATTTAGGAAAAAATTCTTCTAATCTGCAATGTGAAGTTTATAGCTTAGATTTCTTACTAAGAAGATGAAGGAAGTTCTGGATTATTCAGAAACTCACAGAGTAAGAAAGGAAAGAAAATTATTCAATGAAAGACATGAAAAATAATTTTGCAAAATTTGTGTTTGGTCTAAGCAGAACTTAACTGCTAAATCGTCTGGCTATATACCCAGGATATTGTCTATAAGGAATTGTCCTGTTGAGTATTAAGCTACACTTTTATTGTCTCTCAATTAATAGTATGCAATGTACTATTTTATTTTGAAAGGTATATTTATGTCTCCTTTGGGTCTGCTCCTCCTTCTCCTCCACCTTAATTTTCCTTTTATTAAATTTTCCCTCCTAATGCTGCTCTGTGTTTAAGTCAAAGAAAGCAAGTTCAAAAAATGTGTCCTTCATTCAAACCCATGGAGATTCTCAGCTCATACCAGAATTTTTACCAAACTGTGAAGAACTTTGTGTCCTGAACACACAATTTTATTCCAGTTATGAATGTTATTACCATGCCAGAAAAAGGACAAACACCAATGAGTTGTTTCAGTCTGGTTCTTAATTGCATGTAATTTGCTTTATTTATTTAAGTATTCTTTATTCTGTTTTCATTTTTTGGTAGAAAGGAAACTCATTTTAAGCTGGTTAAAATTTCCTTGAACAGCACAGAGAGTTAGAGGCAGGCCACATGATATAATGGTATAAGATGGCACAGACATGCACTGCTGTGGGAATAGAGCTGCAGCCTGTTGCTGTGGGCTGGAATTCTGGAAGTCATTCTTTTGCTTTCTACTCAGGAAATTTTGCCTTTTCCCTTCCAGTGTAACAGAAGTAACAGAAGGTATCCTCTTTCTTCATGTTTTCCTCATTGCAGATGTATGGTGCTCTCTACAGCTGCCACTATACTTCCTGTGCTTGCAGATTTTAAAGTGATTATTGAAAGAACTGGGCAAAGATGTTCTTCCCAACATCTCCCATAGTGGCAGGCTGGGAGAACGCAAGGAGAATGGACTTCAAAAAATGACTGGACTTATATGCTTTTCCTATATAAAATCTCCTGGGCTGAATGAAGGTGGGCCAGCCTCACCCACCATTTCTTATGTCCTCAGGATCACTTCAAAGCATCAGATGAAACTGAGCAGGACTCTGAATAAAGAGTGGCAGTAAAGATGTGTTCTTTTAAATAGCATAATGCTTCTGTTTCACATAAAATCAATAGAGTTTATTATTTATAAGCTGTCCTTGAGGTGTGCATAAACCATTGAAGGACTTCAGAAAATGTACTTTTGCTTTCTTCATTCCAGTTGCTCTGGATATTCTTACACAATTTTTATCAACCTCTGCTGCCAACTTCTTGTCCCAATAATTTTCAACAGCAACTTAATTTTTTATCAGATTCTCACTGAACTGAAGGCTATTATCAGACCAACAGGTGCAGGAAACTGGAGAAAAGGGAGAAAAAAAAATCCATGTAGGTCATTGGTACAGAAACTATATTATTAACCAGAAGCTATACAACCTATAAGGCCTTTGGTGAATAATGCAAACTTAATTGATGATTTTCATTTACTTCGTAAGAGACAACTTACACATCCCATAACAATCATCTAGGTAGCAAACAAATAGAACTGGATTAATACAAGCTTTACAATGCAATTGTCTTATAAGTAAAGCTAAGGTACTATTTAAGCAACATGAAAAACCTTACTCCATTTCCAGGGTTATGGATATTTGTGCCTGTTTTCTACTTGCAATAGTGTCAGTACATGCTCTATTATAAATATTTACATGGCTTAAAGAAAAAAGGAACTCAAAATAGGTTTAGGGATTCACACATTATTCATGAGTGTATTGTGGGGTTTGGAAAAGGGTTTATAAAATAACATCAGGTAAGACAGTGAGTCTTTCGTATTCAGTTGGGATATTCCATTTTAGGTCAGGCGCGCTGAATTGCTCTCTTCTTTCACTATTGAAATTGGTAATCTACTCCAGAAACACATATAGCATTGAAAAAAAAAGAGGTTAAAAGTAGCACAGCATACATCAAAGGGGTTTGGAATTATAAGAAGACTGTTAATCAGCCCCTGGTTGTTTACTGCCAGCAGGAGATCTGAACTAGCCATTTAGCAGGTTAGGAGGTAATCATGCAAAGATAATTGCTGCTCCTAGAACACCACTTTTTAAAGATGTGTATTTCTACTGAGTGACTGTGCCCTTTTTCAGATGCTTTGAGTCTGAGTTGCAGGCGTCTGGCTCTTGTAACTGTAGAGTCTTCATGAGTTAACAGCAAATCACCAAAAGAAAAGGAAAAATAAAGTCCTTAAAAGCTAAATACATCAATAGCAAATAAACAGATAATCCAATCTTGAGATATAGAAAAAGTCCTAAAGATCAAAACATGTGTTCCAATTACATGCTGCCTGCAGGTGCTCAACAAGAGATGAGAACTATAAACACATCAAATCATTGGAACATCTAGCAAATCCAATGTCACTTCAACAAATACTACCATTAAGAAAAAAATCACATCTCAAAACCAAACTCCTGAGTGGATAGAAAGCATAGAATTAAAACTCACACATTTCACTTCCACTCTAATCAAGTCAGAAAGCTCAAAAATTATCTAATTTCCTCCTGCTTACAATGTTAAATTACTTCATGCACGTTATCTATGAGTTGTATGATCTTCAAAATTTTCAGTTATAAAATAGGATATGTTACATGAAAATAAAAACATGGCTAAATAAATTTATTTCTTGCTTAAAAAAAAAGAAGTAGCAACAACAAAAACAAAGCCTGTGTTACAGACACTTGTTTTATGCAGATACTTGGTTAGCTAGCCAGTTCATGTTTATATATAAGTCAGTCACCTGGTCAGTTCAGGAAACTGTTTTCAACTACTCTTAAAGAGGGGAATTAGTCACTTTCAGAGATCAGGCATAATCAATTGCACTTTCTTTCTGTCATTTTCATGGATATAAATTGTGTGTATATGGTTCTGTGACAGCTTTTCTTTGGAGGTCCTGAGCTGACAGAAATAAAATGAAATAAAATCCACACAAGAATTATTTGGAAAATTTAAAGTATAAAGAGACCTTGAAAAGAGCTGTAAAAAGATGTTTTACAGGAAACATAAAACTATCAAAATACACTAGTTTATTTTTACTGATACTGTTATTATTCCTTTCTTTCTAAGATAAAATGTTTAGATATTGTCTAGATAACTTCATAGAAAATAATTTACTCTGAAAAAAAATATAAAAAAATATATCACAGAATTGGATTGTACTAAAAGACAAAGTTTAATTTTTCAGCACCACAGCCCTATCTTTGTGAACTGAATCAATACTCATCAGCTCTTCCGTTTCAGGGGAAAACTTGACAAGAGAGAAGCTTGGTCTGCTTATAAAAATACTGAGAAAGAAAGCAAGATAGCAGTTTTGAAGGACATTCTCCTCATTACATCTACTTCTGACTATTTGGTTTGCATTTTTTGTTTTGATAGGCTTTACTTGTTTGTTTTTGTTCTTCCTCTGGGAAAAATACTAAACTTACTGAGGAATATTGACTATTATTTTTTTTCATTTCAAATCAAAAAATACTCTCCTGTCTGGAATATATCAACTAGCAACAGAAAACTTTGAGCTTAGAATTCAGCTTAGAGCTTTCACATCTTGTGGTGAAATGAGTGGAAATAATACATTTTAAGGTGTACCAAAAAAAACCAGTTTAAAACACAGTTTTACTTTTAAATTTATTTTAAACAGAATTTTTTTAACTAATCTTAATTCACTTCTATGAATTCCATGCAATGTCATGAATGTTAGCTCTGGTTTTTATGCTTTCTATCAGAAAATTCCTGTCTTTGAATGTGCATCATTTTAAATGTATTTATTCTTTCAAATTTGTAATCTCAAATCAATCCTATATATTGCCTTGTTTTGTAGAGCTGTTCTGTGTGATTTACTATGATCTTTCAGAAAGAGAGAAAGCATTTCCATAATGATAATTTTTGTCTGAATTAAATGTTTGGCTTCTGCAAATACTCATGACTTTTAACTTCATTTTCTGTGAGCATTTGTTCCAATAAAATCTGGTTGTTCAAATGAACATGGAGAGCAAATAACAAGGAACAGAGATCATGGCCAAAGCGAGTCTATTAAATAATGCAAATAAATATTTTTCTATGTTTTTCTTTTATTCTCTATGCTTTTCTGTCAAAACTACTTTATGTGGACAATTTATGTTGCTTTTATGATAAGTAAAATGAGACATTCATACTGTTCAGTTGAATTCACCTGTATGAGAGGTCATATCAGAAGAAAAACATAGGGAATCAGTCTCTTGATGCTGAAAAAAAATCTTCAAAAAATCAGTTAATATGATTAGGATTATCATAACAAGAAAGAACTTAACTAAAAAAAAGAGTATAACTAGATGTGAATGCATCTCCTCTACTGGTACCCACCAAATCTATAGAACAGGATTCTCTACAGACCTCTGATTTTGCATCACTAAGTGATATTTCAGGAACAGGGATTAAGATGCAGCCTTAACAGGTTTTCACTGGAGACAATTATTCAGTCCTGCACAGACTGAGACTTCAGAGCTCTTGACATATGTCCAGGGTTTGGCTCACACAGGCACGTGCTCTGTGTAGATCTAATGGAGCTCACTCCAGCTCCACCTCCACTGCTGCATGCAGATTTTTCTTTGGTGTGTGCTGAATGCCTGTTGTTCACTGAAGTCTCATTCCACCATGCTGGCAAAATGAAGCCGGAGTGTGTCCAGACCAGAGATATGGAAAATGCTCAAGTCCCACAGCAGGAAAGTAGCAATAGAGTCTCACATACTTCTGTTAGAATGCTCAGGTTTTGTTTCTTGTATTGTAATATTGTGGAAGAAAGGGTTCTGTACAATAATATTAATAATAATAATAATAATAATAGTAATAATGAAGAAAAGCTCCAACAAAAATAAAATTTAATTGTGAATTACTGCTACACTGCTACAAAGACAAATCTCTTATTCCTCTCTTTTCCTTGTGTTTCTAATTTAGATCAGAATCAATGCCTTTGTTATGCTTGTAGTAGAACGTGCCTGGCACTGAGAACATAATCTTCATTTATCCGTTAAGAAGAAAAGTAAATTGTTGAGCCTGCATCTCTCTGAATTCTTGTTACCAGACAGACTTGCTTTTTCTTGGAATTGCTCCACAATTGAGATTGCAATTCAGTTTTTGATTGAATGTTTTGCACATTGAATTTCACTTTAGATTTTCTCTAGCTGTTTTAAACTGAAGCATGAGTTCAGTTTACTAACTATTTGAATAACATCATATGCAGAGCATCATCCTGGGTGACAGAAGCTTAAGGAGGATGGAGTGACTGAGAACTGTCCTAGCTGGCCTCGCTTACTTTTGGAAGAATGCAGCCAATCTTCCTGTTAAAGAGAGCTATACAACCTATGGGATGGTAACTGAAACTGCTGCCCTCCCAGATCTGATGGGAGGCTAACTGCAGGAGAGGAGATTTTCCCTCTCTCTCAGGACGAAAAACAGGTGAAAATTTTAGGAAGGCTCTTTAGAAGTTGTTATGATCTAGTCAGTTCACAGATATACAGCCATTTTTAAGTGCAATAAATTAACTTTTGCTTTCCAAAAGGAGGGTCACACTTCTTGTCCCAAGCTACACATTCCCATTTGTTAGTGCTAGTATTCATGCAGTAATGCAAATTGATCTACATGACATATAAATCAAGAAAACAAACAAGCAGTTTTGTACTAGAGCAGTGACATAATATGTTTCTTTGACTATCTGGTTGGAAAAATGTGTTTACTCTGTGCAGATATGGGAATTAGATTGCTTATTTTGGCTTCGGGGCAGATTTATGGTGAATTAGAGTGATAGGGTAGTCATGGAGCCAGCATCCTATTAGCTTGTCAGTCACTCAGCCATTGCAGGGACCCACTTTTATGGGTCTCATGTTAGCCAGGCTGAGAGGATCTCACCAGCATAGATTCACTCTTCAATTTCTCTCAGAAGATACAAAAGTCCTTGGGCTTCTGGGCCTAGACCCCGAGGAAAAAATTAAACATACAGAGTCAAGTTTTCAAGTGTCAGCATTCATATTGGGATTAATAACATGTTAGTTAAATGTTTCTAAATAACAAATGGATACTGTTACTCCTTGTAAGAGTTCCACCAAGGTCATATAAGTGCATGGCCTGTAATTTCATCACTTTTTTTTTGTTAAAGCACTAGAGACTTGCAGACCTTTGAAAGTAATGAAAGTGCTACATTGTTTCCACTTTTATTTCATCTTTTTCTGATGTGAAAGCCCCCTCTGAAGACTGAGGTGTTGTCTGTTTAGGTGTAATCTGTCTCCAGCATGAAAGGTCATAAGTAAGAACTTGGGAATACAAGGCACTACAAAGCAAAAAGAAGAGTGTTATGAGGAAATTGCTTCCTCTAAACCTCTTTATGAAACTGAAAAGGATATCCAAGTGTTTTTAACTATGCAAAGATGACGAAGAAAATAAAAGCCCTTGAAACTAAGCCATTGCCTATTCTAACCCTGAAGGGGTATGTAAAGGAGCTGGATCAATCAGGAAGATGAATCTGGTCCTATGTTTATGAGTACATAGTCATATACAGGCTTGAACAAAACAGTGGCAATTTTGCAAAAGTGAGTCACCTTAATTCTCTATGTAACTAGCTCTGAGAAGAAATAATTTCAATGCACCTGAAGAGTTCAGGGTAACAATTGCCCCTGAAAAGCTATGAACTTACAACCTTAATTCAAAGGCATTTTTTGACTGTTTCTTTTGCAATTCTTATATACAGGACAAAGAGAAAAGAACTTTCTGTAGAACACCTTACCATTCATGTTAGTAAAATTCAGTCATCCACAAAAGATTAAGCTCTTCTCTCTCTTAAAATGGTGCTATCTGGCTCAGCCCTTTTCTGAGTTCTAAGTTCTGTTCTTCTCCTTATCTTTGGCCACATGACTTCATTTTAGTCCGCTGTAGTACTGAGAGGTTTCTTTGAGAGAGAGCAACAAAAAAAAATGCCTCATTTCCTTTTTCTTGATTAATTTTGCATCCCACAGTACCTCTTTGCCTTGATAGATCAGAAAATCATTTCCCAGGAAATGAATGAATTTAAACAGCACTTATCCTAAAGAGACAGTAGCAGATTTGTTGCAGCATTTTTCAGGGGTACAGGGTTTGCAGGCAGATGATGTGTCCATTTCATTGTTTCAACACTGCATGGTTTAAATCTTTAGAAAATGTGTGCCTTCATAAATTTAAAAATAGAAAAAAAGTGTTTGGGGTTGTTTTTTTTGTTTTTTTGGGGTTTTTTTTGCCTGACTCGTGATGCTTAAGGCAGTTAAATATCCACCCTACATTTTTTTCGAGATTGACAAGCACAGGCATGTCCTAGTATACTCCCAATTTTATTTAGTAAAAGAAAGACAGCATTCAAATAACCACTAGAGAAATTAAAAATCAGAAGGACAGAAGGATTTTCTTGTTTTATCAAAAAGCAGAGTCTTATGCAGCAACCAACAATAATTAAGATGGAGTCAAGAGAATTACTTCAAGCTTAGGCATAGATAATAGGTGATAATGATTAATTGTTAGGAAAGGAAGAAAGAATTAGGTTTTTAACATCCGAAAGAACTGAGACAGGTACTCAGGAGAGATTACAGTCTGAGAGGCAGAAATTAAATGAAAAAACACAGAATGGGGAAAAAATAGTGAGAGAAAATATTGACCAATAGGAAAAGTTTGGTATTATATAACATCAACTTTTGCTTACAGGTCTTCACTGTTTAATTCATTGGACCACATGTGTAGTATTTGTAAATGTATGTAGAGGATGTGAGCACAAAATGTTGTGAGTTGTCCTTTGACAAGTTTGTGAGTTTTGAGTTGTGAGTTGAGTTGTCCTTTGCACAGTCCTGTAAGAGAGTAATCCAAATTATTTTTCAAGCTGCTAGCTAAATGTGTGAAAAATATTTTAAAACAAATACCCCTAGAAAAACCATTCATCTCGAAGAGTCAAACTGCATTTTTTAAATTATTTTATTTTATTTTATTTTTTAATTTAATTTAATTTAATTTAATTTTAATTTATTTTATTTTCATACAGAAAATCTACAATACCATTCAACATCAGAAGAAGAAAGAGCATAAGCATGCAAAAAGAAATGGCATAGGTAGAGTAGGTTTTTTTTTCAACAATAGTTAAACAGTGTCAAGGTTTCTAAGAAATGAATGGCAAAGGGAGTTTTGGAGCTGCAAAGAAGTGGGAGCAGAAAGGATAATTTTGACAAGCAAGTGGTCATGCTGACATTGAAAACTGTTGCAGTCTCCTGTTTTTAGGAAACATAATTAGGCAACAAGTAAATCAATTCACATCACACAATGGTGAATGTGTGTTTCTTTATTAAATGGTTCTGTTTTCCTCAGGTACTATGTGTGCCAAATGATGTAATTGTTACCATGGGAACTATCCTTTTATAATAAGAAACTTAGACTAAAGCTCTGAGAGCTCCTAAAAACCCACCTGGCATGCCTGCATTATTTTTCTCAGTAAAAAAATATAAATAAATAGTGAAAAAATAAATAATGCTCTTCCACTTGTATCCTTAAGTAGCACTTAATTCTTAAAATAGACCTGATGATAGTGGTTTCACTGTTTCTGCAATAGGTGTTACCTAGTGTGAGCTCCAGATACATTATCATTTATTTAAAATTGAAAAAAAAAAAAGGAAAATGCTGAGGTAAAAATACAAATCAGAGAACTGCTTTAGAAAAATGGATTTTGTTATGGGCTGATTTAGAGACAAAGGGAATTTCTAAAATATTAGAGTTTAAATAAACTACTTTTCTAGTCACAATTATAAAAAAAAAAGTGTTATATTTATATATTAGAATCAGAAAAGTGTATCCAATATTCCTCCTTCTACTCTATTAACCTGACAATCTTTCTCCCGAATGCTGGAAGAGGAGATTAAAACATTTGCTGCAAAAACACTTGAAATACTCTTCTGGGAATCTGAATGTTTCACAAAGACTAATATTTTTCAAAAGTTGTAATTTTGTGGCAAAATAACACATTTTATTTTTTATCCAGGGGGAATGCTTAAACATGGTCTTTTTACTTTCCGTTTTACAGCAGCACACACATAAATCACATTTCCATAACTGTTTCTGAGAACCAGGAGAAAAGCAGTAGTGCCCAAGGTTTCTTTTTCCTTTGTGCTTTATAGCTAAGTGGAATCGGATGTGATTGATTCATACTTAAAATATCTCTTACCCCACAACATGACTTCATAAAATAATGCATTAAATGGAAGCATTACAAATATTTTTTGAAAACTCTTATAGCACTGCTCACTATTTGAAATCTTCAGTGAGTCAAAAATTAGTCTTTCCACATGATGCACAGTAGATTCCAATATAGAAGGATAGACAGCAAGGTTTCCTCCAGGCAGCCCTAAGCCATCAGTTAACATTTTTTAATACTTTGCTTCATTTTGTTTAATACATGGAATACAAATTTTCAGTATAAACAAAATTCATGTTAAAAAGAAATTTTTCTCAAGTTTCCTAAGTTCTGGAAACACCGATCTTTTACAAAGCCCATGGCTACCTTGTGGAAGTACATCTGACGTTTTAATTAGAATGTGCCATGCTCCCACAACATCTTTCATTGCAAGCACTTTACTGACATTTATTAATTAGTGGTCTGATCTGGCAACCCTTACTCACCCGTACAATTTTTACTTGTGATTGCAATCATTCAGACTTTTTGCATGACTAAGATTTACTAGACTAAGGATTCTATGCCTGTTCGGTAGTAAATGAGCCTCAAAAATATATAACTGAGTAGGGCTTCAGGAAACTAATTGAAAGTTGGCTTGATGTGGGCAGCCATGGGTAAATAAGGCAGTTATGTGTCCCAGAATGTACCTGGCTGTAGCAAAAGTGGCTCAGCTATGCTTCCTTTTAGTGTCAGAGCCCTGATGAACCAGGGTGCCTTCTAATGATGTGTTCAGAATCACAATTATACTGAACATGAGGTCTCTCTGAGGATGGAGAGGGATAAAGGAAGAAAAGAAAACAAGGACTAATTACATGACTATGAGACAAAACAGTAGATGAGGAACAGTATGTGTGTCACAGAAGAAAATGTAAAAAATTCCCATGGGCGTTCTGTGCTGGGAATTGACACCATTCAGGAAGGGAAAAAAGCCTTATGGTGGCTCTGACACCCCACATCACACAGACCCCTCCATTCAAGAATCCCCTCCTCGATGGGGTGAGCCAGCTTGGAAGGTATCAGGGAAAAGGGTGAGGAGATCCTGCAACTCAAAGAGCACCTAGAACATGAGAGTGTAAATAAAAAGGTGAGGGAAAAGGGTAGCTACCACCTGGCAGAGGATCCTGGCACACTTGGAGAGGACCCTTGTGCCTGGCTTGCCCTCTTGTAGCAGGGGGAAGCAGTTGGAAAACATAAAAGGAAAAAAAATACTATGGTATGAACACACTCATGATCTCCACTTTGTTACACTGTTTGCAGCTGGTGTGTGTCCAGCGGATCAGGGAATTGGATCTCAACATAATCTCACCCACCGGGTTCTTATCTTTTTTTCAGGTAACAAAAGGTATTTGTACACTGGATGAGGACAGGACATGACTTTGATGACGTGGAGCTGGTTAAGTATGAGCTTGCAGAAGCATTTTCATGGGGATTTCCTGGCCTGGATCTTATGCAGCCTGTTCAGGCATGTGGAAGGACTGTGCAGAGAGGCTAGACACAAAGAGGCCTGGTAAGAAGCAGTGGAGGGTAAGCGAGATATATCCCCTTTCAGGACATGCACAAAATAGGAGCAGATTCCTGCATTTAAAGTGCTTTTTATTTCCTTGAGCAAATTCTGGGGGAATGCAACAATCAGACCATCCTGTGGACTGTTTGTGTAGCACAAAGCCAACCTCTTTCTACCTCCCATGACTGTTCTTAGCACACTGAGGAGGACTCTACCCCTTGCACACAGGGTTCGTGGGCAGGTGTTTGGCTAGGTTTGTCCTTTTCTCCGTGTGAAGGACCTGATCTCTTCTAAGTGCTTCCAAACCCCAAGGAGCTCCTGGCAGGAAACAAGCAGTTCAGCAATATTCAGAGAAGACCTCTCCGGCTGATAGCCAAAAGTTTCTAAAGCCCTTGCTGCCATAAGTGGTAGTTTTGTGGTTTGTGATTACTTATCAAGACCATGTTACAGCTTCTCTCAGCACAGATGCCAGCCCCCTTCCCATCTCAACAGCAGTAATAAGACTGTAAATTCAATTTTCCAAGGTCCCTAATTCTACTCTGGGACAGGAGTTTTAATTCTTAGGTTTGTGTCACAGGCTGTCTCCAGCCCTTTACCCTTCTCCTTCCCATGTCTATATATCTGAGAGGCCTTGAGGCAGCTGTGTGCTTCACAAATTGTCAGCAACAGCATTGGATCCTGAGTCCAGAGCAAGTAGAGTGAGTTATAGCCTTTTAAAAAGTGGTTTGAATACATTCATGTGACACTTTGTACTTATGTAAATGGTCTGCATGATTTTAGCAGGACTACTTAGGAGTAAAAATTGTGAGTAAGAGTTTGAGCATTAATCATTTATCAGTAAATGTTGGGTAAATGCTTGTTTTTTCAATAAGAAATTATTGTCAGTAAAGACCTGAATTCATCCTAGGAAGTGCAGAATTTTTCTTAGTAAATTACCTAGTTGGGATTGTTAGACAAAGCTTCCTCTAGGGAGAGAGGGTTAGGAAGGGAGAGGATGGCATCTACTGATATTTATTTAGGCCATTAAGGTCTAATTCTCTGCCTGGAGAAGCTTCACTGTCTCTCCTGACAGGAGGGAAGCTTCCAGTAATTAGGCACCTAACTTACACACTGCTGCAAAGTGGGCTGAAGCCAAGTCACCATGCAATCAATTCTTCTCCATGTGTCCAGGCCAGGCATGGAAATTGAGCTCTTGTAAAATCTGTTCTTACTGTAACCTCTGCTGTAACCTCTCCTGCCTCTTCTGGGCCTGGTTGTCTGTATTACCCTGGCCCAGCTCTGATGTAGCTCAGCAGCACAACTTTGGTCCAGGCTTTTGAAGAAATACTTAAGTGATGAGAAGGTCCAGAGAGTGGGGCTAAGTAGGATAAGAGGGAAAGCTACAGGCAGAGGCACAATTACAGATACAGAGTCTGTGAGTATCATAAAGATTCAGGAAGAAAACTGAATCAACTTGGTTGTCATTAAAGAAAAAAAAGAGCAGGCCAAGGAGTTATTTGGTGTCATTAATGTCAGCCTGTTGTATGTCAGTGGTCTCCATGGGGTGGCAGTTTAAAGAGGGATAATACCTTGAAGATAGGAACCAAGGGTTCAGCAACTCAGCAAAACTTACCAACATTTTAGAGAGCAGCTAAAGCTGATGCTTCTCTTCACTAATGCCTGTCTGGGCAACAATCTCTTTTTCACACCTTTGTGTGATGTGGAGCACACTAATGTTTATCCCAAGAGTTTAAAATATCTAGCTGCATATTTCATGTATTAGCCAATAAATTCTTGCTTTATGCCTTTGCTTGTGTATATCCTGCTTGCAGACGTCTCTTTGAGAAGAGTTAAATATTCCCAAATAAAATGATCCAAAGAAGGGCAGCAAAACCTGATGTAAAGAGTTGGTGACTTTGCAACAGCTAATCATTAAGAGTCACATTAGATTCTTAAGAATCTTGCACAGTAAGAGTCAGACTTACTTTGATTGAAACTTGATTCTTCAAGTTTCATGGTTTCCTGTGTTTATCCGCAATTTTCAAAAAGTTTTTCTACTTCTCAGTATTAATTTTTTGCAAATGTTGTGAAAGGTCGTAAGTAACATTGTATTTAGAAGTCAGAAGAAAGGTTGGTCATCAGAGACATTTTCTTTAAAAAATCTGCTTCAAGATATGAGGGAAAAACTGTTTTATAGAATATTGTTTTTTAGTATGACAGTAGCACTTATATCTTTTTCCATTATTTTCTCCAGTCTCATTAGAGATTTTATAAAATTTACCATTGCCCTTTCCTCATTTCTTGTTCTTATATCTTTCAGTATCCTATAAGGTTCTGAATTCTTTCATTATATTTTCCAGCCCTAATTTCCAGCTGTTGTCCTAATTTACAGTATTCATGCACATTGCTTTTCTTTCTCTTCCTTTTGCTGACATTAAAATTAAAAAGTGGATTCAAAATGATCAAAATTTTTTTTGTTTATTATTATGAAATAAAATCATACTTTGCTGCTCACAGAGAAAAATAGATTGTTTAACTTAATACTGTGCTAACTGGAAATATTTCAACAAGCTGTGTCAATGAATTGTCACATTAATAAAGTTATTTAATGATGTCTGTCATTCTTTTTCACCTGCCTTCATGTATTTTTTTAAGACTGTCCTCATTGAGTTATAATTAATAACTGAAATATGTCAAAACCCACTAGCTTTTCTAGCCTAGGTGGTTTAAGAAAATTTTTCATATTACATAGCCCATTACATTTTCTTAGTATAGTATTGAAAAATACAGAATCCTTCTGATTTTTTTTTATTGTAAACCAAAACCTCCCAATTTTTGTGGCATACAGAAAATGCACCTAAACAATGAGGCTTGTTAATAGCCCTGACTTCTGTAAATGTCATTCTCTTTATTATTATAACCTAATAATTTTTCCTGTATTAAAACTTCAGTTAGAAAAATGACTTGCCTAAGATCAGGTTAAACTGATTAAACAAACAGCAAAAATATGTTTGATGTTAATGTAAAAATAGTCAGATTATTTCAAATTTCCAACTCTGCCAAAGGACTGGGAAGAAGAAAGTGATCTTTCTTTCTTCATTTCTTCCTTTCTTCCCTTCTTTCTTCCTTTCTTCATCTCACTTTCTTAAAAGTAATTATACAAATTTCCAGAGCCTTCCACTCTCTAAAAAATATTTTTATCAATCTTTGAAGTGTAACTACCCATCTTCCTCCAAAAAAGCAAATTTTCAGAAAAACTTAGTCACTTCAGCTAATTTTTCATCACAAGAACAAGAACAAACAGACTATAAGAATGGAGAAAATACTAACCTCTCAGGTGAAACTAAGCAAAAAGTCTTGAAAATTACTGTCTACTATGTCCTTGCAAGAAATTCTTTCCTTTGCATGGCTTGCTAGTGCAGTGATTTCTAGAGAAAAAAATAAATCTTTTCTCTGTCATTGGTCAGGCTTGGCTGTGGGTTTGAACCATGCCTCATGAAATGCCTCCAGCTGCTTATATTTTATATTTTCAGGGGGCTTTCAAAGACAGTGTTACTTTGGTGCTGCTTAAAGCTTTTCCTCTTCCTCTCCCTTGTCCTCTTATGCTCTGACATCACACACTTGTCTATATTAACTGCTTTTTTGCACCCAGAATCGTTTCCAGTCCATTCAGCAAGCACCTCTGTCTCAGGTAGCATCGAGCAGCTGCATCCAGCGCACCCAGCCTCAGCTCAGCACAGGTTAACACAGCTGAGGAGTCAGTGAGTCTGAAGTCACGATGCAGGACCTTGTGCTGAGTGGATTTTTCTCCATTTGCCCTGTACTGCATCCCCAAACCACCCCTTTGGTGAGCAGGCAGAGGTGATCCAGAGGAAACAGCTAAGCAATCTTTTCTTCTTGGCATGAGATCCTGCCTTGCCCAGTATAAAGCATACAGTACCCACACAAAAGGTAAACAAGCACCATATACCACTGGCAAACTTTATTAATATTTAAACAGGTCTAAAATATTTTTTAAAATATTTATAAGAACCTTTTTAAATAAAATGGAAAATCTAATTTAGGACATCTTTTTTCTTCTTTTCATTTTTTCCTCATTTTACATAAATCAGACAGAAGATTTTAGGCCCTTTTTACAGTGAGAACTGTATTATTCACTAAAACAGTGAAAACTTGACAACACCAACAAGTGTCAACAGATTGGCTATATTTTCATGAAAGCAGTTTTTCAAGGTAATTTATTATTGCTTTCATTGTATGTATTTTTTAATGAAAAAGTTGAATAAATTCTGCTAATTTCCTTGCAATTCACTTCCATACATTAGACAAAGAATATATCCTTAGGTCAGTATACTTGGACCAAGGTTCTACTGAAATTTTAAGAGTAACCAGAGATGTTGTAGCATTCTTTCTCAAGTAGCATATAAATAACATAAATTGAGAATGATCCAATGCATTTTCTTCATCTATAGTCTTAAACACTTTCCTTTCATTTCTTTTCCAGAAAGATAAAAGGGCTTTAAGACTAAAAATTTTAATGCTTAGGAGAAAAGTAACTCTTCTTAGGAGAAAACTAACTGCTTAGAAAACTAACTGCATAGGATAAAACTTTTCATTTTGGACTCACTTCCTGTCAGAATCATTGCAGATGTTTATAAGCAGGTTTTGGATTTATAAGGAGAAATAAACAGAAGAGTAAGACTAAAGAAGTAAAACTGGGATAATAAAATAAATAAAAATAAGCTAAATTGCTTTCGAGGGAGAGAGACAAAGAAAGAAGACACAATTATCACTCTAAAAAGTTCCATGATTATTGATGGTTAAAGGAAAAGAATTTCATTAGTGTCAGTACCCTAAACCCAGAGGGACCAGGCACAATACTTCTGACAGCACATTTTTGAAATATATATGTGATACTATGTGCATATTTGGTGAGTTCTTCTCCCAGAGGAGAAAGCTGCATCCATACCTTTGGCACAGAAGTTTGTTGTCCTGAATATATACTGAAGATGTCTGTTCTATGCAGTGACCTCCCACAATCCTGGAGCTACTCTAAGCTGAACTAGATTAATACATTGCCAATGAAATCAACAGATCTCTGCCAATTTACATTGTCTGAGGTTCAATAGTTGCTGGAGGGGAAAGAAATGGCCCAGGTGTCCCAGAAAACAGACAAAAAAATAAGAAAATGCAAATCACTTGAGGGCACATCAAAAGCACACAACTAACTCAGCTTGTTTTGCACCAGGTTCTTGCAGAAAATATTGAAGTGCTTTACAGCAACTGCAGTACATCCATGAAGGATTGAGTTCCTATAGTTAGCCAATTAATATAAAACAACAGAATGAGATTTTATAAATGTACATTCATTTACTTGTGACTTGCTGCTAGACACAAATCAAATTATCTGTAAACAAAATAATAGAAAATGAAGAGATGACCATACTTTAGGATGAATTCCTACCATACTCTGTGTGTAACTTCATTGTTCTCAGCAACAGTCAGTTGTTTCCAAAACAAACACAGTTCTGGAAAACAGACTCCTAGATAAGCAATTAGCACTCTGCTTTTATAATTTATTGCAAATCATTCCTTCACCTCCTTTCTAAACACTCCCCCTATACTTGTCTGAAAAGAATTGTTCACCAAAAAAAAAAAAAACAAAAACAAACAACTAATATAAGCTTTAAGCCTTGAACGTATAATATA
Organism: Urocynchramus pylzowi; assembly: GCA_013397555.1. Taxonomy (NCBI): domain Eukaryota; kingdom Metazoa; phylum Chordata; class Aves; order Passeriformes; family Fringillidae; genus Urocynchramus; species Urocynchramus pylzowi. Next base: position 280,106 of record VZRH01002842.1, on the reverse strand, counting down.
TAATAAAGCTTGAGCATGTAATTTGCTTTATAGCTTGGACTGAATTGTATTGCATTATTTTTTGACAAGTTGTCAAGGAATTATTGTTTGATGTTGTGATACAACTGGTCAACTGAACATCTTACTGCGGAAAAAATCAGCTGTTGTCCTGGTCATAAATTTCTAAATTTTTTTTAGATTGTATTGTAAGTATGTCACTCCAGCTAAATCAACAGGACACAGGTCATTCATTGTTTCTGTGCTGTATCTGCCAACCTTGCCCTGAAGTTTCCTTTACCCTATGGAGTGTGGAATGGCAGTGGATGCCCACAGGTTGACAACTGCATTATGACCCATATCTCCATCAATTATAGTCAGAACATATGCACTCAGCTCACATGCAGACAGCTGCATTGAAAACAAATTAATTTATGCTTTTGCATCTTGAGTTGATGCCCAAACACAAGTTAAACACTATACTGAAAGGAATTTAAATAATAGTATAGTTTAAATTTTAAAGTGCCTTCCCACAGAGTAATTTGGGTCAAACCTAAATGCTTGATAGTTTAAAGCAAGTTAAATGACTTGTGATTAATTTAACCCATGGCTGAGAGTGACTAATGAATCTACTAATGTAATTAAGAACGAAAAGGTGTGGCCAGAAGAGTCACAGAATGAGACTCAGTTAATGGCCAGGGTAATGATAACTGGGGTCTCCATAAACCTATAAAAATCTGGATTCAGCTCATCCAATTTTAGGCATTGAATAGACCTCTCTGAGTTAGACACTAAGCTTCTTTTATATACAACAGAGAGAAATACGAACATGTAGGGCAAAGTTCATCTTTCCTAGTTTATTAGTCTACATTAGATAGAAATAAATGTCTTCCTAACAGTGCCTATTTCTCTTCTCTGGCAATAAAAAGAACCTAAGGTAACTAGTTTAAATTCAGGCATCTACATTGGATCAGAGGACTCCCACCTGGGCGTCTGTAGATAATAGTGTGTCATATATCAGAGAGAAGCTCTGCACCATCTGCTCCAGACAGGCTTGTCTAAAGTTCCAACCCCACCAGAGGTAGCCTTTATCGACATGCCAATTATAGGAACAGCTGCATTAGTCCTTAAATTTGCCCTGCAGCTAGAGATGTCTAATCCCACCCAGTTATCTCATTATGACAAATATTTTAAAATTGTAGCACCCACAAGAAGAGAAAGTTCAAACACATTGAATAAAACCCCATAAAAATTCATATTTTGTTCTCTTCAGCCATCCCACCAACATTTGCCATTGTAAAAAAGACCTTATGTGGAAACAAGTACTATCATGAGGGAATTTGAGAAAATATTATATATCCAAAATAAACGACTTAAAGGAGGATTTAGGATTCAGATTAATTACAGCTAATGATATCAACAAGGATAACACAAAACAAACTGGAAAGAGCATCAAAAGTAGTGAAAATACATGCAAAATATTATCTTGTTTTGTTATCAGGAAAACATTTAGCAAAAGGTATTTCTTCTACTGTCATTGCAGTCAGTCGCTCAGCAGACTGAAAGTTTAAACCTGCTAGAAGGTACCCAGCCTGTTGTTTGGCAACACTAGTTGCCAAGGCAACAGAAGCCAGTGACACTTTTCCTTCTTCCTGATGGATTCTGCCACTAAAATACGGAAATCAGGGTCCTGAACTGACATGATGTCTCTTTGGAAGACATTTTACCATGCCACAAAATCCCTATCTCATAATAGAGGACAGAGGTATTCTGAAATATTAAATGTGTTTCTTTATTTTGCCAACACTTATTGATGTGTCACAGGGCATTTCATTTATTGTGATGCTACTTGGATGGATGTTTGGAATATTGACATACTGGTCAAAAGAACACTGAACAGGGTACTGCTATTCTTGCATTAGAGTCCTTTATGTGGGTAAAACCGGGTAAGAGATAAAGACAACAATGATTAAAATATCTCTGTAGTTAACAATTTAAAATCTATTTATAACATTTTGCACAACTAGGTGCACATATGGAAAACCAGCAACATTTTTTTGTTGTACAGTTTGCAAGGCTTAAATAGAGATAATGCTTTTTAGTTTTGGTTTGATATAAACAAAAAATATTCACTGAAGCATGGAAAATATTTTAAGGGAATGATCTTAACTATCTTAATGTGAAAGAGAGAAATCTAAGCTAGAATCCCTCCTCTCAGCATAATGAAACTCTTGATTCATTCCCCAACTCTCACTCTTTTCTCTCCCAGTCATAACTTTGCACACATTCCCCCTTGTTTAAACCCCACAAGATTTTTCTTTGTGAGTCATTACTCAGTTCAATGTAGAAATCCTTTTGAATGTTGCTTAAAGCTATTCTCCCATTGATCGGCACAATGACATGTATCCCATAGCAGATGGACTTGCTTTTCTCTTAATAAATGTCCCAAATGTTTCCATACCCTTTTCAGGAATAATTTACAGAGAACAAAATGGTTCAATTCATTTAATTTTGTATTTTAAAAAATGCTATCATTTTAATTAAGGCATTTACTTTGAAAGTATTCCATTATCTTTGCATACTGAGAGGGAATCAGACTTTTTAATCTTTCTATTAATAGAAAAATAACGCTTAATTTGAACAATTTTGTCTTCAGGTTTTAAAATTTCCTCTTGTCTCACTTAAGATAGTAATTGTTGTTTCTGCGTTGTCAACTCACAACGTTATACAATTCTGAAGAAAAATACATTATCAAATGCATGAATACAGCCCACATTCCTGACATCTGATGAGTCACTCTATGTGTGAGCCAAGCATATGGATGAAAATTAGTTTTCTGTAATATGATAAAGCAAACCTTTATCAAACAGCAATAATTACATATACATTATACCAAATTAGTTATTCTAAATGTTTCTACAGGTAGTAGGTAACCCCTTTGCATGTCACAAAAGCAGATCATGTTGTTTCCTTTAAAGCTGAGGCTTCATCAATAGAAGTTACTTGATTCTAGTTCCCAAAAAAACACAGGGTCTTAATGGAATAAGGTGAAAGAATGAAAGAAGACCTTCAAGTGAATTGTTGTCAGTAAAAAGGAATGATGAACAATTAATGTCACAAGAGTCTTTCACATTTTCTTCCTAATGTCTTTCCCATTAGAAAGTAAAATATAATAAAAAAATATGAGTTCAGAGTAGAATTGCAGAATGGAATGCTTAGAAAAATAATTTAAGATGTACAGAGCAGCAAAGGAGAACAGTAATTCAGAAGTCTAAATGACAAAGTAGAATTTGGAATATTTTATGATGATTAAAAGAGTTTAAACTTGTAGATATGTTTAAAATTATCTGGCACTTTTTCTACATGAGGTCTCTTAAACACATATTTATTAAATATCAGTAATACTATAATTTATACTTGCCTAAAATTCACATATAATTTTATAAGTGTAGCTGTTGAGGTCTTAAGTAGTTGAACACAATTTTTGACCCAAGTACAGTACAGTAACAAATCACAGAGTGCATCTTTGTTTGTTATCAAGTCTTAGTCTTTTGAAACTGCTTTTCAGGCACTGTTTGCTGTAGAAAAGATGTCCATAAAGCATCATATGTTTTGTGCCCTCCAACAGAATGAATCGATCAAATTCAAACAATATCAATGTCTAAGGTACACATTGATCTGCTTACCCCTGATGGAACACTGGGGTTTTAGTTTCAATTTACTGATTCCTTCTAAACTATTTTTTTTCTTGGGAAAAAGATGTACATCCCTATATATTATATTTGTACTCCCCACAAATAATGACAATGGAAATGGCAGTTTCAGGCTTCCAAACTATCTGGCTGAAACTTTTCAGGCAAGAAACTGAAAGTAAAAACTCACTTTAATAAGGAATATTTGACTAGTAGTCAATCTAAGCCACTGTTAACAAACAATAATGAAGAATTTTTGAAAAACATAAAATAATAATAAAAATATTAAAGAATGGGTGATGTGACAAGAAGAGTTAAATAAATGTTAGCAGCATGAAGAATTGAAACAGCAGCTTGTATATGAAAAATTGCTGCTCTATCAAGAGTAGATGTCTATAGGGAACAATGAGGGTAGAGGACCAAAAATGAAATCGGAATGTAGGTTCTGACAACATCATGAAATGAGGGATGGACACAGGTTCTCTTGAAATAGTTTTTAAAATCTGATCAATATAATTTGACTATAACCGGCTTATTTGCCATGTGATACATTTATTCTATCCTGTAGCACAGAGTGAAAATGTCCTACCCTTGTTGGCACATGATTTCAGAGTCACACACTAAGCCAGAACACCTATTCACTCTTGCTCTGAGGGTATATCTTCCTACTTCCTCTACACACCAGTGTATAAACAGACTGCAAGTGCCCCTTCAGTCTCCTATTGCTGACTCCTCTTTTAAATCTAGTTAATCACAGATCTTGACTATAATTCCATTTATGACTGTGGATACTGCACCTATATATTTAGCCACCACTACCCAGGACTTTGCTCAGACACAGTTTATAATTTATTTTTTTTAGCTTAATACAGCTATTTAGTGCAGATTTTAATCTCTGGACTCATGCATTACATTTACTTGAAGAACAGGATAACTGGGCACCTAGAAATTAGAAGAAAACAATATACAAATATTGAGTAATATTTAAGAGGAAATTGAATATTTTTTTCTCTGGTTACATGAAATAATTAATGATTTAATCATCTAGAAAAACAGTTTTTAATTATCCAGGGTAATTTTATTTATTTCTTACACATTGGTTTCCTTCAAGTAGTTTTAGTAGTCTTAGTAAGCAGGAAAAAATCATTTCTATACATTTTTCTCTTTATATTTGTTTATGTACATGCCTATTTAAAATCACTTGGCTTATCAGACTGCTTCTTCCAACATTATTTAAAATTTAAAATAAGTTAGAGAAAAATTCTTATGTAACTTATTTTCTGGTCATAGAATTATATGAATCTTTCTATTATTCTACACAGACATATTTGAAAGCTCAAAGAACCTTTTGAAGTTTTAACTAAGAAAACGATTACAGGTAGATAAACTAGAAAATTATGCTCAAGTATATGAATATGTAAATATAGACTAAATTTTATTTAGAAATTGAGATAAACATTTTGTTACTAGTCTCAGTTTTCATCATTTTGTATCATTTATAGGATAACAGAAACTAGCAAATGTTATTCAAGTACAGAAAATAATTAGATTGATTTCATTAACATAAGGTCTGCATTCTAAACATAAAAGTACTTACTAATAATTATTCCTAATCCTTTAGATATGAAAAGTTAAGATTTTAGTAGAACAAAAGACTCACACTTTAAATTGATCTCACCTAGCTAATTATTCTGCTGTTGTACTGACTTACAGGCATAACTAAGATCAACTATTGAATAGTTTATTTCTAGAGAATGACTATGAAACTTGGCTGTTGGCTGAACTTTATTTGTATTGTTGGTTAAGAAAATTTCACCACTTTAAAATGCTGATTTTCATAATGAACCACTACTTTATTTCTAAATCTTTAAATTGAATGAGGTTAGAATATGCTTTATGAAAGGCTTTAACAATTTCTTGAGTACCATTGTGTTTTTTAAATATAAGCTGACACATATGTTTCTATTTTCACAAGTTAGGCATAATTTAAGTATGTCCTTGCATTAAAACTGACTTTGATTTTTTTTAATCAGCATTTATATTAAACTCAGTGTGTTTTAGCACTGTAATGACCAGTTCTTATATGGAATTACTACAATAGGTAAAATTTTTGCACCTTGCAAAGTTCTAGACATTCATAAAGCAAATAAAATGCAGCTAGGAGAGGTTGATGGCTTAATGTAAAAATTTCTAATAGTGTGCTGTCTGGGAAAAGTTGAAATTTGCCTCACCCAGTAGTCATTTAGTCCAGAAGGCAAAATTTTTCGGTTTAATTACCGATAAGTTTCTGAGTGTACATTTTCCTGTTCATGAAGATATGGTAAAGTTTCACACTATTAAGACACAAAGAAAAGTTTAATATTTTAAAGGAGTTACACTGCTTCAGCTCTTCAATAGCATATATTTTATATACCTATAAATGTCTGTTACAAATCTAAAGAAAACATAGTCTTTGAATTGCCTGTGGTCTATGATACAGCTCATATATCAGAGAAAGATGAAGAGGATATCATACCATCTAAATCTATACTTACAAGTAAAGCATTTGTAATCCAGTCTCTGACTGTCTCTCCCCTGGGCTATTCCAGTGGAACATCTGTTGAGGGGCTTATTCTGATAATGCAGTGCTCTTAGGGCTCTGAATATATTAACTGTAGAACTACTAAAACATTGTGTAATGTTCAATTATAACTCTGAAATATTCCTCTTCAAAATTATTTCAAAAACTTTTACAGCAGAACACAATATAATTCCTTCTTTAGCACCACAAGAAACATTTACTGAAAGTAAATGGGTTTGGGATGAACACTTAGAAAATTTAGGGTCCTGTTACTTATTTGCATAAGGAATTAACTGTCTGTGGCCAGAGAGTTCAGGTTAAAGGCTCTATGCCCAGGTGGAGGTCAGTGACAAGTTATAACTCTCAAGGTTCTGTATTGGCACTGGTGCCTTTCTATGTCAGAGAAAGCTTTGATCAAGTGCACCTTCAGCAGGTTTGCAGATGACATAAAGCTGAGCGGTGTGGTTCACACGACAGACAGATGGGATGCCATCTACAGGGACCTGGACAAACTTGGGAAGTGAACCCACAAGAACTTCATGGGGTTCAACAAGTGCAACTGCAGGTGCAATCTGTTGCAATCTTCTCAGATATGCGTATGATGAACTGATCAACAGCAGTCCAGTGGGAAGGACTGGGGGGGTTCAAGTGGTTGAAAACCTCTTCATGGGTCCACTGTGCACTAGAGCTCAGAAGGTAAACCACATCCTAGGCTGCATCCAAAGTGAAGTGGCCAGCCCCTCTACTCTGCCCCTGTGAAACCCTGCCTGGAGTACTGCACGTCTGAAGTACACAGCTAAAGACATGGATCTGTTTGAGAGGATCCAGAGGAGGACCATGAAAATGAACTAATGGCTGGAGAACATCTCCTATGAAGACAGGCTGAGAGAATTAAGCTTGTTCATCCTGGAGAAGAAGCAGGTCCAAGAAGACCCCTTTGCAGCCTTTTAATACATAAAGGGAGCTTATAAGAAGAAAGTGAGAGTGGGAATTTTACACATGCAGGTAGTGATAGAACAAGGAGGAAGAGTTTTAACTAATAGTGGTGAGATTTAGATTAGATACAAGGAAGACATTCTTTACTGTGAGGATGGTGAGGCACTGGAACAGATTGCCCTGAGAGGCTGTGGATGCCCCATCCCTGGAAAGGTTCATGGCCAGGCTGGACAGAGCCCTGAGCAATTTGATCTAATGGAAGGTGTCTCTGCCCATGGGAGGGGGCCTGGAACCAGGTAATCTTAAGGTCCCTTTGAACCCAAGCTGTGATTCTATTATTCTCTGCACCCATGGGAAAAAATAAGAAAAAAAGAAGGTGGATGGAATAAAGGCAAAAGAGTGATCATTTTGAAGCAGTATAAAATCTGTGTTGTATTATCCCAGGTTGAAAGAACACTTGGAATGACTAGGGCTGTGGTAATCACATTTAGCTGGACTTTTCTTTCAACATTACTTACGGCAATAAACATCCTAACTCACTTTAGTACAGCTGATCTATGTATTTTCTGAGTTACACTAAAACAGTTATTGGAATTTAATTTTAGAACCCGACCTACAAATAGGCAAATGATAATTACTCCATTTTATTTTCCTGTTTGGTGTATAACAGTATTTTGTGTGAGTGAATTGCCCATTAATAGTCTCAACATGCTAGTTTTGTAACCAAGATAGATTCTTAATTATATTTTATCTAACTGTACTGAATGTACCACAAATTAATGTGCTACATTTAACAAATGGTATTTTAAAAAAGTAAAAAAAGAATTTGATGTTGTCAAGAATGAAAGGTTATTCTTTCAAAATCTTTTGAAACTGCAAACGTTTGCAAGTCTGTTTTGAGTGAGACCTTTATCAAAAACAAGTCTGAAATACATTTACTAGGTGTTCTTAAATATATGCATAGAATTTTATTGGGTTTTTTTTTTAATTGTAGGTTTAATTTATTTATTGTATTACATTTATTTATTTTGTATTTATCTCCTTGGTGCCCTTGAAGGATATTAAATTTATATAAGAGCTATATACATTAGTAAAATTTTTTGTGAATGTTTTAATTGTTTGAGAAATGTTTAATATAAACAATCCTGTTGTGTTATCCTTACTTATACAAGAAAAATTTTTGCTTCACACTTGATCTCATCTATTTCCTCATCAATGGGAAATATTTCTGTTTGTGACTGTTTGCAACCTTCTTCAAGAGAGAGTCCACACTATATCTCCCCAGATAGCAGCATACTGTCATTATTACTCATATATAGGTCAGATAATTGGTGCAAAAATTTTAAATGTGCTTAGGTGTAGAATTTCCTAATTAAAATTTCCAAAAACTGTAAAACCGTCTACAAAACATAGAAGGACACAGGTCAGTACACACTTCTGTAAAATAATTAGCATTATGAGAAGATTTCTGTTGCCTATAAATATAGGTTTCTGGTACCAAATATTCACTCTATTATTCTACTTGGCCTCTAATTTGAGATATTTTGGTTCTTCTGAAGATCACGTCATACGTGCTAAGGCTGTGAAATTAACTCAGACACCCTTAAGTATCTTAAAGGGCACTAGTTGTTTTATAATTCTTTAAGCAATAATTCAAGTCCCAGCTCAGCACAGATTTGGTTTCTGAAGGATAGGTGGCTCGAGCCATTTGGGATGCTCTTAGGGATTTGAGATAGAGACTTAGATCAGGTAGATAAAATATTTGTCTTGAAGGCATATGTATCAATGACATTGATGCATATGTAAGTTAAATCCATTTTATAGAAAAATCATTAATTCAATTAGAAATCACTTCATGGTCCCTCACTACTGCTTGGTCATGGCTCGACCATAACCCTGTAAAAACAAAATGAAAAACAAGTTGTGATTCATCCCTGTTTAACCTCTAATTTTCTCCCTCTTTTGTGAAGGACTATTGAATGCTATTGATGCTATTGAAATTAGCACTACAGTTTGTGCAGTAGGATACTCACTTTTTCATATCCAAATGAAATGTTACAAGAAAAGCCCTTCTCATTTCTTTACCCCTCCCCATTTCTTCCTGCATCAATCAAGCAATTAAAAAAGAACCATCCTTTGAATGTTACAACCTTCCCCCCCGCGCTCCCCCCAACACTTGAACGCTCTTAACATCTACAATTATAATTGAATTCCCGCTTTGATTAAACTGTTTAGAGCCCTAAAACTGTAAAGACTGTATTAAAATTTCCCACACATAACAGCTAGGCTATGTGAAAATATATCTAACTGAACTTTTTGGAAACAGTAAAAGGAAAACCTGAAAAAACAGGAATATTTTCTGAAAGTGGAAGGAATTTTCCAAAGGATTGTGAAACTACACAAATGCAAATCCTTAAATCCACTTTTGGCATTTAGTTTTAATCCTAGAAAATTTATAAGTGCTTTATTTTGGAAGTTAAAAAAATGCTTGTTCCTAGTATTTTTGCAGTTAATTCGGTCACAGGGATCAAACTGAATAAGAACAAGTAAAAAAATTAACATTTTTGATCCATTTCTTCTTTCTTTCATAAGGCTGCTTTGCCTGCTCTAAGTAAATTGTTTGCTTTTGTCTCAGTAAATCAGTTCTCACTTGTGATAAATTGATGTCTGGCTAACTACAAGATCGTATGGTAGGTGACCCATCTATCAACTTTTTAAGCCCAAATTTTACATAATTTAAAAATAGAAGATGGAGCAGAATGCGCAAAATACTTTGTACCAGGATTTCTGTCCGTCATTCTACTTTTTCAATAGAAATCTTTTTTTTTTGGGGGGAAACTATGTTAAATCTCTATATATCTCATTTGTAAACAGAGAGTATTTGCTCTCAAACAATGAAATGCAGATTGCCAGAAGCAGGCATCAGGATGTTATTGAAAAATTCCCAGCAGAGTTGAAGTTTTACTCAGAGGCGTGCTACTCCAAGCAGTCTCGGCAATTCCAGAAATAGATCTGCTTGTGGCAAGATAAATAAAATTAAATTATTTCTGAAGTCCCATTTAAAATATAAGCAAAACATGAGAAGAAAAAAAAAGGAGAAAGAAAAGAAGCAAAATCAGACAAGCAAAACTAATAAGGAATAAGGAATTGTCAGAAATTGTAAGAAGTGTCCCTACTAGCTGTTTAAGTACAATTTTAAAATTATATAAAATTATATAAAGTAGAAAAAAAAACTGAAGGGCATCACTGTTTTCTAGCTCTGATTCACTTCCTGTCACATAATTTGAAATAGTTGCAAACTGTATTCTTTCAGAGTAGAAGATAATAATATAAGGTGAATATCAAGGGATGCACTAGGATATCATAAAGACAGTTAGATTAAAAATATCAGGTAGACATTTTATTTTTTTTTAGCAGGCAAGTGAATAAAAAGATGAAAGAAAAGACCCTCTCAAAACTAGTGTAAAGCTGTGGCTGAAGCAATTTCTTCAACAAATTGTTGAAGCAACTCGTTATGATGAAAGTAATTCTTTAAATGAAATAAAGTTCTCCTTAGAATCAGTTACTGAATTGAGAAAATTTGTCTTGTTTTGGATGTATTTGATTTTAACTCACATGCAGATCAGAGCCTTAGGAAAGAGATTAGTTACCCTGTCAGTGAGAAATACTTTTCTGTGGACGAAGAACTATTGTCAAGAAATACCTAGAAGCCAACTGGATTTTAGAAAAGCAGAACTTCAAATCCCTTGAACACCAGCCAGATCTAGGATCCTCAACTTGTGTAGGATTATCAATGCTCTTACAAAATAAACATTTTCTTTATTTATGGTTACAAATCATGAATTTTAAAAGAAAGGTTCATAGATAAATGTTGCATATAGGTAAAGCCTTATAAAGTTAGGGCCTTGTTACCCTTGTAAAATCATGGTTCAGGCCTGCTACTTCAGCTAAGCAGAAAAAGACTATGGGAAAGTGACTCAGCTGAATTAGAGGTAGAAAAACAAGTTCTATAAGCATTGCATATTCATATTGTGTTGTATGGTGGTTGGTTGAATTATGTTTGTTATGATTTAAAACGATGTAGCTGATAATGGGCTAACTGCCTTGAAAGGCCTGGTTTGTGCAATAAAGGGGTTTTCCTTTGCACCTGCCTGGGGACTCTGCATTGCTTTGCTTTGTACAGATAAAGGCAATCATTTAACTTGGAAGTGACTTTTGAAGGTCATCTAATCCAACCTCTCAGCAATGAGAAGGGACAACTTCAACTAGATCAATTTGCAGCTTGCCCCATGTTTTCTGTATCATTTGTTTGGTTATCATAGAACGGTGCAATGACAGAGCTGTTGAGGGTGGAAGTGGTCTCTGGAGACCACCAGCAGAAGTTGGTATAAGATTGCATTTCCAGTTAAGGGAGAGATATTCCCATTTTTCCATACCTATGTATTCCCATTGTGGAATATCTAACCTATGGGGAAAACTGACTAGAGGGTTTAATACTGATTAGGTCCTCCTAAGCACATATGTTTTCCAGGCTATAGAGATACATTTCCCTGCATATAGAATTTATTACTGCCTTTGCAGATACCAAAGATTATCTAGCAGATGAGAAAGAGAAGTGTTTTGGTGGTCTCAGGAAGAATCCAAGCTCTGCTATCTCATCAAATTTAGGCATCCAAATGTAATAACATACACTACAGGCTATAGGGCTTTCTGCTTGGATCTTGCTTATTGACTCCCTGATGAAGATCCCATTTTGCTAAAATAATTATTCAATCAGCAAGAGGAAATGAGCAAACATGATTCTACAGCATGGAAGGCATTATAGGACTAGCAAAATCTAGTTCCATTAAATTCACAAACATTTTAGACTAAGAAATAATGGACAGCATGAATGAAATCTAATCTCTTCCTTCAGAAAGTATAATATAAATTAATGCCACAAATTTCAATTAGTTATGACAGATGGGCAGTTTTTGAAATAAAGGAGCCTTTGCTTTTAAACTTGATAATATCAATAACAATATAGTATACCAGTATTTTGTTCATGCATTTGAGTGTTTGATTTTTCACATTCAAATGTCATCATAATTTTTTTTTAATTGAACCCATACACACCCCTCCATGGAAATGTCATGCTTTTGCATGATTTTTGTTCTATCTACCTATCACTTTATTTAATTTTAAAATATTACCTGCCACTTCAGACAAAGCAAGTTTTTTGGGACAATAAATTTCAGGATAGCCCCACATAACAGCTAGCATTATTGTACTGTGAGTTGCAGCCTATAAATATGACATTTCAAGAGCTAGGAGAAGCTAGGCATATAACACTTTTGAAATTATCATTTTTGTGGGTCTCTTGAATACCTTAGATCTAGATGTTAGAGCAATTCAAACAAATGTGAGTCATTGTAGTACTCTGGTTAAATTATTTCATTACCTAAAAATAGAAATTTGTTATTAAAATTCTATTATGGAACAAATTTAGACTCAATCTGTTCTCCTTAATGATATCCCTTATTGCTTTACTTGCTTCATTGTAATCCTAATTAATAAAAAACCAAGAGAATCTTACTTGACTCCATTTTTGAGGAGTGCTAAATAACTAACAAGAACAGCTTATTATCTAACTTTCTCAATGGAGTCATGGCAACAACATCAAAAAAATCATAAGCATGAATTCTTCTTGAAAGCAGTCCCTGTCATTTTGACCCTAAAATACTTTCCACAGTGTTAGAAACCTGTCATTACATACCTTTTTTTTGTTTCAGCTTGTGATTTTGTAGTAAGCTCAGGGGGCAATATACTGCTGCAGCCTTAACCAGTATAACTGAATGGTGGTGCTGGATTCTGTGTTATTTGAAGATGAATATTTCAGCTGCTGTAAACTGATCTTCCATGCTTTTTTTTTTTTTTTTTTTTCTCTTGTATGGAAATGCTTCAGTGACTTTCTTTTTGTCTTGAACTTCAGGCTGCTACACATACATGACACATTTTTTTATATTTCTTCAATATATATCGTCTCTCACATAGTACTAAGAGCAAGGAACTTCACAAGTTATCTATGGTCTTTGAAATTTTTTTTTGGTTCAACTTTACAAAGGACAAAAAAATATTGAGGGTTTTTTTTCATTGTTTTGTGAAACAAAAGATGCCTATTAAAGTGAATTCTTCCCTAAATACAAAATCAGAATTATTTCTTTTCTAAAAATTTTAATGTATATATATATATATATATATGTTTAATGTGGCTGTGGTCTTTGAGAAATTTATTGGCAACCGTGATTTATAATACACAATGACCTCATAAGGGATTGTGAAGAATTACTAGGAATTAATCTCTTGCAGATCAATGATGAACCAGGAGTGACAATTAATTTTGTATTGTTTTACCCCAATGTGGTTTTCAGTTCACCAGCTTCTTGTTGCATAGAGGCTCGTTGTTCCCATATGTTCCTCTGTCAGTTCCTCCTTAAACTCAAAATTTAATATACTTTCATAAAACAAACAAAACAAAACAACCACAAAAAATAATCTTAGCTACAGAAGGGCATTGACCCTTCCATCTTTTTTAAAAATACTGACTGTTTGGCTTGTCTGGGGCAGAGTCAGCAGTCCGAACACGAGCTAAGCTGACTGTTTTCACAGTAAATGTGCTGTGCAGAAATTATTATTAGAAGTGGAAAGCTGCTTGGCCATTCAGAAAAACATAGACCAGGTTACCTGGAATCAGACAGTCAGTCTGCAGTTGCTAAAAGAGTCTGGAACAAGCATGGAGTGTGGCTAGGTGTATGGAATTGAAGTTAGGATAGTGCTATATGCATGAAATGGAGGCTTCTCTTTGTCACTGTAGTTGTGATGCTCTGGGTTATGAGGGATAAATTTATGTGTGCTCTCAGTGCTCTTAGTTTCCTGGTGGGCCAATAGCCTCTGAGAAGCAGTGGGGGAGAATAAGATCCAGGTAAAGGAGGGATACNAAAAAAAATATTGAGGGTTTTTTTTCATTGTTTTGTGAAACAAAAGATGCCTATTAAAGTGAATTCTTCCCTAAATACAAAATCAGAATTATTTCTTTTCTAAAAATTTTAATGTATATATATATATATATATATATATATGTTTAATGTGGCTGTGGTCTTTGAGAAATTTATTGGCAACCGTGATTTATAATACACAATGACCTCATAAGGGATTGTGAAGAATTACTAGGAATTAATCTCTTGCAGATCAATGATGAACCAGGAGTGACAATTAATTTTGTATTGTTTTACCCCAATGTGGTTTTCAGTTCACCAGCTTCTTGTTGCATAGAGGCTCGTTGTTCCCATATGTTCCTCTGTCAGTTCCTCCTTAAACTCAAAATTTAATATACTTTCATAAAACAAACAAAACAAAACAACCACAAAAAATAATCTTAGCTACAGAAGGGCATTGACCCTTCCATCTTTTTTAAAAATACTGACTGTTTGGCTTGTCTGGGGCAGAGTCAGCAGTCCGAACACGAGCTAAGCTGACTGTTTTCACAGTAAATGTGCTGTGCAGAAATTATGATTAGAAGTGGAAAGCTGCTTGGCCATTCAGAAAAACACAGACCAGGTTACCTGGAATCAGACAGTCAGTCTGCAGTTGCTAAAAGAGTCTGGAACAAGCATGGAGTGTGGCTAGGTGTATGGAATTGAAGTTAGGATAGTGCTATATGCATGAAATGGAGGCTTCTCTTTGTCACTGTAGTTGTGATGCTCTGGGTTATGAGGGATAAATTTATGTGTGCTCTCAGTGCTCTTAGTTTCCTGGTGGGCCAATAGCCTCTGAGAAGCAGTGGGGGAGAATAAGATCCAGGTAAAGGAGGGATACACATAGTATATTTATATATTTTTATTCATTTGCTTTTATAGACAGATACAGTTAGAGGATTCATACATACACACGTACATACATACATACACACGCTCACGTAGATATCAGTGCCAGCTGACAAGGAAATGGCAAGAAGCTGCTTCGTAAGTTCAGGTTGGACATTATGAAAAGGTTCTTCACAGAGAGGATGGCCATAGCCAGGCTTCCCAGGGAAATGGTAATGGCATCAAGACTGTCAGAGCTTAAGGAACATCTGAACAACACACTTAGTCATGTGGCTTAATTTTACATAGTCCTGTAAAGAGCAGGGAGTTCACCTTGGTCTTTATTAGTGTCTTTCAGCTTAAAATATGCTATGATTTTATGATTCTGTGACACATATAACCTTTATATCTATATGAAAAGGTTTCCCACTAGAAGATCACCAATCCTGATCAGCCATGGAGAGAAGCAAAATGATGCTTTTTGTTGATGCTTTTTGTTCTTGTCTGACTATGGAGTACAGCACTCTGTCTCTCTTGATTTGTGTGGCCATCAGCACACACATATTCATCTTGTTTTATGTACATTGTATGGGTTTTTTTCTGTGTCTACTGGACACACGTGCTCAGTCTTGCTCCTTGTTGGACTTGGGGACATGGAGCTGCAGGAGCCTTACCAGCAATGGACTCCTAGACAAGACCCAACAACGGAGGCCCACAGACCACATGGGTCATGGGAAAAGAGGAGGAAAACACTTCAAGGAGTCTCACCAGTTGCAGCTGAGGTTGTATCAGAAACTGTCATTATCATCCAGAGAAAAACTGACCACCCTCTTTGAAAAGTTTCCTTCTAAACAGAAGAAATGCAGAAAGATGCCATAAATACTGATCTTCCTGACTGTTCAGAGAGGGCAAATGATGCAAATGCTGCACCATGGTACATGCACAATTAAGAAATAACTCTTCTCTAATTTTTTTAATAATTTTTCACTAAGCCACATTTGGTAGAGAGGATAAGGGTGAACAATTTCAACAGAAAAAAGAAAATACATGTGTTTTTCTTTTGGATTCCAAGTCAAAAAAAAGCCTTTCTCTTCATTTGGACTAATATTTGCCATTTATATATGAATATATCACTCAAAATGTCCAAAAGAAAACTTCTTGTGAAGTTTCTCTGAAAGAGTAACTAATGTTTGGCATTTTTCTAGGTAACTTTTTCTGCTGTGTCAGACAACTTAGGGTGAATGTCATTACCAAGGCATGTTGCTACTCATGCATTTCAAAACAAAATTGTCTCTGCTGCTTAAAAGAAAATGGTGTCTTTAACCTCTGTACATATAAAATATTGAATTTTTTGAGAATCAAGTATTTCTTTATTTTTTCATGCTAAAAACTCATTTATGAAGCTGAAGGATCCAGATTGTGTTGTCAACTCTATATTTTTCTACCAATTTAATATCATTTTCCATTGTGAAGCCTATAATAAATGCATTCATATAACAGAATTTGTGCTGAATTTTTCACTGGGTCTTGCAGCTGAATTCTCTTCATATTTATTTCATGGATTTAGCTTTTTGTCTACCTTTGTCTCTCTAGGAACTAAGAATTTTTTTCCTAAAACTCTTTTCAGAAAGATCTCTTCATGAAGTAGAAATACAAACTTCTCCCGTGCAAGAAACCAAAAACCCACAGAAATATGCAGTTGGTAGAACACAAAGAAATAGTTGCATAAACAAAAATAAAAATGTGATGTCACTGGAAATGCAATTTCCTTTTGTATAAATCGTCACAGAAGGACATAATGAAAATAATTTTTATGTGTTTTTTTGTTTCAAGAGAAGCTGAAGATCAAATTTTACTATCATAACACATTAGTTTTTTAAATTAAGTTCTTACCAACATAAGTGTAAATTTTTTGAAAGTACTTTGGTCACTAAGTTTCACAGTTGGCACACAGGAAGGACAGGATTCTATCCAGAGGGACCTGATCAAGACTGAAAAGTGGGCGCACGGGAATCTCGTGAGGTTTAACAGGACCAAGTGCAAGGTGCTGCACCTGGGTTGGGGCAAGCCCCAGTGCCGACACAGGCTGGGGGATGGACAGATGGAGAGCAGCCCTGCTGAGAAGGACTTGGGGGTGCTGCTGGATGAGAGGCTGGACATGACCCAGCCATGGGCACTCACAGCCAGAACAGAAAGCCAAATGTGTCCTGGGCTGCACCCAAAGCAGTGTGGGCAGCAGGATCAGGGAGGGGATTCTGCCCCTCTGCTCTGGTGAGACTCCCCCTGCAGTGCTGCACCAAGCTCTGGGCCTCCCAACATGGGGAGGATATGGACCTGTGGGAGCAGGTCCAGAGGAGGGACACCATGTTGATTTGAAGGCTGTAGCACCTCTCCTATGAGGAAAGGCTGGGAGAATTATATTTGCTCAGCCTGGAATAAAGACTTCTATGTGATCTGTTTGTGGCCTTCCAGTACCTGAAGGGAGCCTACAAGAAAGATGGAGAGAGAATATTTGCAATGTTATGTAGTGACCGGACAAGGGGGAAAAGTTTTAACTGAGAGAGTAGTTTTGATTAGCTATTAGGAAGAAATGCTTTATTGTAAGGGTGGTGAGGCACTGGAGCAGGTTGCCCAGGGAAGTTGTGGATGCCCCATCCCTGGACGTGTTCGAGGCCAGGGTAGATGGAGCCCTGAGCAACCTCATATAGTAAAAGACGTCCCTACCCATGGCAGAGGGAGTTGGAACTAAATGATCTTTAGAGTCCTTTCCAACTCAAACCACTCTTTGATTCTAAGTTTCGTTGTTAGTTACACAGTCAGTTATGAAAACTATGACATAACCTTATGGGAGTCATACTCTAAATAATTAATATACTGTATTAAAACTCTTCTTGTACTGCAAAACAGGACCTAAGGGGGGAAAAAAAAGACAAAATAAGGGAAAAAAAACCAAAAATAGATAAAAAGTATAAACACCTCTACTTTGCTTGACTAAGCTTTTATCTAGAGTGTTTAAATCATGTACAAAAATAGCCTATGGAGCCTATGTGTTTTGTAGGTTTTTCTTAATATAAGAACATCTACTTTATATCCAAACATAACCTACTGAAGTTCTGAAGTTTCTTCTTCACCATAATTTAACAGATGTGCAGATGCACAAATCTTCATTTTGACAAAAATATATAAGGGGTGGGGAGAAATGGAAGAGTGAGGGAGTAATTTCTATTACTTTGAATATCACATTATAAATGCACTGTCTTTTAAAAAGACTTCTGGGTAAATACAAATTCTCTAGTCCCGCATTATAAGAAACTTGTTTGATTTTCATTGGATCGCTCTTCCAGCTATGAAAATTACCAAAACTGAAGATTCAATTTAATTTATATAGTCAATTAAATTCTGACATTTTCTATAAATCTTCAGCATACCTGTAAGCTATTAGATGAGAGTTGTACATTTGGAAAGGCTACTATATCTCCTCCTCCACAGCCAATTGTGTTCAAATAATTAGAAACATTTGTTTAACTTTCTTCTCATTAAAGTTGATCTTTTCCCATGTTTAATCTGTAGCATCATGAATACTGCAGTAGCACATTTTGTTTACTATAAATGTTGAATTCAGTTTGAATCAATAATCTTGCTATGGAAAGTGATATAAGTGCTAAAATTATTTCATTTCATGAGTTCTCATTGGGATCTATTGAATTCCATTGCGCACAGTGAGGAAAATAATACACCAGTGTAAACTTTTATAAGGCTGCCACCTAATTTTTTTTCCCCAGGAATATCTGTAGTAAGTTTTACCTATTTTTTCCAACATTTCTTTAGGCCTGTATATTAATGTGTGGTAGTTGATAAATAGAGCCATTACTTAGAAAATGCTCAGACATCAGCGGAAGACACAATAGAAACCGATGATGAAATCTTTAAGAAAGTATGGAATAATCCTTGGCAAAACAAAAAAGGTTTAAGTTTGGGACAGTTAAGATAGTTGCAAATGCTGATAACTGTAAGTCCCTCAATTCTTTACTTGTCTTAGTCATTTATTTGCTGTGTGACCTTAAACAATTGTGTTTTCCTCAGTATATTTTGGTGTGTTTTTCACATCTTTAGGGCAGGGATCATTACAGAATGCAAGTCACTCTCTTCAGCTCTAATCATATCAGAGGGGCTCTGGAGGCACGTAAAGGTATTTTTCTTGTTTGCTTGCTTGGGATTTTATACTGTTTATTTTATATTGTTTGTTTGGGGTTTTATATTGAAATAAACTTCCTTTTGTATTAGGAAGTTATAATAGAAAAAAAAAAATTATACTTATCTCTTTATTTACAATAAGGGGTTGCTATCATAGAATTAATACTGCACTTACTATTTAATTGAAAACAAAAAATGTGGAGTATGAGGAAGGTTTTTTGCAGCTTCCATAGCTAGTTAAAATTGAGGATGTGACTACTGTGATCTAGTATTCATTCCATGGTAAATACTTTCAAGCAATGATAATTGCTTTACGTAAGGATACACAATAAAATCAGACATATCCTAAGACCACAACCCAGAAAATCAATTCATTTGTTTAATAGTCATGAAAAGATTTGGACATTCAAATATAAATGTACAATTCAGTGCTGAAGTGAATTGATGTCTGATTAGTACAGATGGTTTTTAGATGAAAAACTGTGAAAGTGGTATGAAAATAAGGATATTGCTTGTAAAGAAACAATTTTTCTGAGAAGTATTTCCTTAAAAACAGCTATGTAGAAGTCCTACAAAAAAGAAAAGGCAAAGCAAACAAAAACACTATTTTCACTTACATTTCTTCATTTGGCTTTCTGAAAGAGAAAATTAATATTACGTATGAGTAAGAACTAATTAAATTAAGCAACTGTGACATTTGTGATAATGATACCAATTAACCAAAAGCAAAAAGGATATGTTCAGTGAAATTCAGAGCTAACATCTGAAATATCATTAATATGAGACTTCTTAGTGGTGTCCTTTATTTAGAGCTGTGGTGTTTATGCAGAAGTGAGCATTTCAAGGGTAAATTTAGCACAGGACAGGAGGAAGTTTATTGAGAGCTGTTCCTATTAATAGGAGAATTCTGATCTGAGTATGGGTGACATTCATTTGTCATCACTGATGATGACATGCAACTTCATGTACCTTTTTCTACTCTTTCAACAGTAGGGAGGCATGGATGAGTAGAAGTTTGTACACACAGAGTAGAATCTCAGGCACTGCCTATTGCCAAGTAAACAGAAATAAACATTTGTAGTGAATCACTATCAAATCGCACATTCCCACCGCTGAATTTAATGGGAATCTACACTGAAATCAGAACACACAGTGGATTATGAATGAACTGCAAACCACTTCCCATACAGTGTGGACCATCAGCAATTTGCAGACCAATTTGACTGTAATAACCCAGTGAGAACTGTCTTGTTTTGTGTTATAAGGAGGAAAAACAAAAATAAACTCTGCAGACCTATTTTTCCCAAATGGCAAAGGGCAAAAAACAAGGTAGAAACCAAATAACTAGACCCATAAATTGTTCATAAAGAATGAAGGTTTAGAATATGTGTTTCAGTATTTAAGTAGCTCTATTATAAATGTTTTCATCATTTAAATTTCAAGTCAGGTAGAAGTTGCAGAAGATGAATATTTATTCAAAGATTCATATGAGTGTTTAGGCAGCCCTGAATATGTAGGCACCTGTTTGAGTAACTCGTATAAAATTTTAATCACAGAGTAATTTCACATATACTTACTGTGATAAATAAAAATTAGTTTGTCAGAAGTCTTTGAGATGTCAGAGAAGATAAAACAAGATGTTTGGGGTATTTTTGTTAAATTTAATTTCTCAAGTTCTACTTTTTAATGATTTTAGTAACAAGAGTTAAATATATCTATAAACTGTAGGTGGGCTTCAGGTCATTGAAGTCTATGATCAAAACCAGATATTTAACTTCTTTTTTGTTTCTGGTTTGGCTTGGTTTTAGATATTCATATCTAAGAGACGATAATGTCCCATTTGAAGACATAGTAATATACTGTATTGTACAAATAGCAAGCATGCTAAAGAAAGCACTATTCAGAGGTATCCAGTTACATGTGGTTTTTTTAAAGAGACATTTGAAGACTTCTAAATAAAATGTGAATATTTACATAACTGTGAATTTAAAATACGAGAATACCAAAATACTTATTTGCAATACTTACTATGGTCATGTCAATGAAGATCAATATTTTCCCATGTGATAGCCAAAAGCAGAATTAGGACCCGACTGGATCTTCACATTTGAAATTTTGGTAAGTTGGAAAACTGTAAAGCACAACTCCTTAAAGTGTTAGCCAAGATCAACATTGTCAGTTGCTGCAGTCTGTTGCACTTTGAACTGTAGCAATCTGATCACAATTCTGAGACTGAAATGACTTTGAATAGTGTTGTTCAGAGCACTTATTTTATTAAGGCATTTTCCCAATTAAAAAAAGGTGGATATCTAGTTTATTAGACTTACTGAAGCAGTATCCAAATGAAAGCTGCTATCAAATTTGCATACAAAAAATGTTACATCTCTTTTAAATATGTATTTCCTTAATATATATCTATTTACATTTTTAAATATAAACTTGGCACAAAGCTCCAAGATATTTCTCAATTTGGAGACTTTTTTTCTTTTTTCCATTGTATTTTTTACTTCTTTTTTCCATTATGTTTTTACTTCAATTCTACTAAAGGCAGATAATACAATTAATAGTTTTAATAAGATGATCCCTGGAGTGAACATAAGAATTCATATAATTGAGTACGAGAAAATAAATAGAGTTGTGACATTATATTGGATGCTAACAAACATCTAGGCTGTAGACTTCCACACAAAAAGAACATTTATTTTTCAAATCATCATGACAATATGAATAAGTAACCATTAATGAAAATGTAATTATATCTTTCATAAAAAAGAAGGAAACAGACACAATTGAATTTCAGTTTGTGGCTCAGACCTTGTAGAACTGTCTATCTGAATTGTCCTTTGGTCTCTGTGGAAATTCACACACCTTTATTTAGGCTCATGTTGAAGTTGGCATTTTTATGCAAAATCCAGGGATTGCTATGAGACACATCCTAGGGTGAAAAAAAAAAGAAGAAAAGAGGAAAAAATGGTGACTGTAAAAGTAATAGAAACATGTTCATAATAAAAACTAACAAAAGATGGATTTATTTTTCTGTTTCTGTTTTTGAATTGTGTGTAAACATAAACCTTCTTAAAAATGTTTGCTGCCTGACCTGGAAATAAGAGATGGTATTGATTGTCCACTGAATCATTAGAATGAAGAGTCAAAAAAAGTGCTTAGTTTCATATTAGACTGTGACCTTGATGTCATCAGTGAATACTGAGGGACAGCTATAACTCCCACGAGGAATCATTTTTCTGCTAAACAGATTTCTTCTCAGCAAATCATGCTGATGCATCCACTGTGAAAGTTTGTGAGAAGCTGCATGGCATCAGGAAAGGTGAAAGTCTCTCCATGTGCCCTCTGGATACCTTGTGTCCATAGGAGACAGTGACGTCTCAAAAGATCAGTGTAATTAATCTCATTCTTGTCCTTTCAAAGCCTTTCACCCAATCTTTTTAGGCTTGTGAGACACGTTTTATTATTAGAAGAGATTATAGAGATCAATTATTCCTACTACAGTATAAGAATTAAGGATATGTTTTAAATGAATAGCCATAACCCTATTGTTTGGAGGAGTAATTGTAATACTATTAACTCATTGTTTTTAGTAATGTTAGTTCTGGTAAATATTTTAGATCAGTTCCATTAGATTAAAAAAAAAAATGGTACTTATTACTTCTGGAACAGTGGTTTTTATTATTCTAGTTGTATCTTGCCTTGGATGCTGCTAGACTGTTGCTAGAATAAAAAGATAACAATAAACTTCTTGGTTGGATACTCCACTTTCTTTATATTTCCCATAGGGTCATATAGACCTAAAGAATTGTAGTTTTGCTGGCATCAGCCACGACAGACTCAAATTGATATCTCATGGATTTTTGTGGTTCTCCTTATTTGATAGGCTGTGCTTCATGACCCCAGGATGCATAACAGCAAGATATTCACACGTAATTATTTCCACAACAGGTCTTAATTTTCTTGGTACTCAGTATTAGAATGTTTTATTTTTAGGTGACTATAATCTGCAGCACCACAGACAAAGACCATCATTCCCAGCAGAGTGTGGCAGAAACGTTACAGTACCTGTTACTTCTATACAAGCAAAAAGCTACATATTGTTTCCCAAACTGTAAAAATTTTCCATGTGTACTATTGCTCTATTTTTTTGCCAGCTAAACTTACATGTTTATGTTAATATGATGCAAATGCAGCTAGCCCGTAAAAAAAAAAAAATGACCACTTAATTTTGTTAGCAAACAGCAAACTTTGCTTACTGTTGGTAAAACAAGGATAATAGAGACAGGGATTGTTTATACTGCAGTTCAGACATTTAGTACTGTAGGTATTTTAGTAAGGGAACAGGCTGCCCAGGGAGCCTCCCTGTCTGGAAGCATTCAAAACCCACCTGGACAGGTGTAACCTGCTCTAGGTGACCCTGCCTTGGCAGGGGCATTGGACAAGATGATCTTCAGAGATCCCTTTCAAACCTAATGTTTCTGTGATTCTGCAAAATAAACCTGTATTTCAGCTGAAAAAGGAAGCCAAAGAAACCTTTATTCTGGTAGTGTTGTAAGTAATGCCTCAGTCAGGTGTGGAGTGGAGCTCTCCTCACTGCCATCACTGAATGGCTGTTTCTCATCTCTAGCTCTCATAGTCTTATTCCCAGATGTCCTTTAATCACTGGTGAACCTAGTAGGAGTGCTCACAGGAAGACACGTGGTTGCTTAGGGATTATCCAAATATGAAGCTACATATTCCTAAAGATAAAAAACCAGACTGGTAAATTTTGTGAATCGTAGTTGTGTACCAACCACTGAAATTCACTACCTGATGGTGCATTTAAACCCATACCTAAATTTTTTTCTGCTAGCATTCCTGGTGCCTGTGTAGTTGTGGAAAGAAAAATAGTTCTACCTTTACAAAACTACCAGTCAGGATCTGGTTCCTGTTGGGATACTTTTCAAATCTTATAGCTTTTTCATGTCATTTTGACTGATGGAATATATTACTTTACTTGGAAAGCATTTTTATTAAAAGCAGAAAGACTTCTTGTTTGTTTAAAAATGCATTTGATTCTTAGCTTACAAATTGTTATGAGCTGCTCAGCAAGAAACATCACAGGAACTTTCATTACCTGACCACTCTTATAAAGACCATTTCTGCATATTATACCAAATGGAATCTATGTCAGCCATAAAATCAAAGAAACATTTGGATTGGAATGTGTCTCTAATAACAGTAATTATATTTAGCACTTACTTTGCAATTTTCATCTGCAAAGCACTTACTAACAGCATTAGATACTTAATTCTCACAGAATCTCAGCAAGGTAGGCAGCTATTAAACCTCCCTGTAAAGGGGTGCATTATTGACTGGCAAATGATCATTCACTGAATAGAATGGAAAATAAAAGAATAAGCTATTCCAGCTAATCCAGAAGTTTTAAGAGGAAAAACTTTAATAGTTTAGGAGCAAGATAAAGTGCAGGCAAATAGTTCTGCTCCTTAAAATACACAAAAAGCTTATCTTAATCAACAATGACTTATCGTACTCATAGTGCTGTGAAATATTGACACAATGCAAAAAGTTTATTTTTCAACCTACAATTTTGATTAAATTGCCTGCACACAATCCTGTGTCATGTGCTCTGGGATGAACCTACTTGAGCAGGGAGGTTGTACCAGGTCAGCCACCGTAGGTTTTTCCAACCTTATCCATTCTGTGATTCTGTGGATATGGAAGTCAAACGGAAAACTCTATCTTCAGAAAGTGTTTGGCCAAATCACTGTTTCTGTAAGTACAAGGAGAATGAGAAAATTTATTTTAATCTCTCTTCTTACCTTATAGTCTTTTAGTTTCTATAAGATCTCCAGTATTTCACTGTTACCTCAGGGAGGCTTATCTCTGAAGAGTACTATCCAAGATACGCCCCTCTGCTTCTTACACTCTTGGCAGTTAGGAGATTGCTGGCTGCTCTCCAGACTAAACCAAAGGAGATAAAATCAGCCTGGGTATTTATTAAAGTATTCAATTTTTTCCACTGTATCTGTTTTATTCAACAGCATTGGCACTGCCTGTCATTTAGGTAACGGCAAGAGAACTTGTTGTGAAAAATATTGTATGATTTAAGCAGGTGTAATTTCTATTAACAGTCCATATAGATTGGGGGTGGGAAGTAAGTAAAATAAAAAACTATAAACTTATATTTAAGATAAAGTAATAATAATCAGCTTTAACAACTTACTAGGACAGTTTAAAAACAATCTCTCTTAAAAGAAGTAAAATACACAAAAAAGTTCCTAGTTGGTAGACTTATTTTTATTCAGGATATTTTTTGTATTGAAAAGTATTGATCCATTAGCACTGGAACTTTACACCAATGAATTTTTATCACATTTTTTCTAGGGCTTTATGGTAGGAACATCTTGAAAGCATTGCAATTCCATACTGTAATTAGATTTTCTAATACAATCAGCCCTATAAAGACAATATAATGCAAATATCTTATAATTCCTTCTTCCTTTGCCTTTTCCTGCCAGAGCTATCTGGGTATCGGTTCATCTTTGGTCCATTCCATGATCTCCCATATACTGCTCTGGTCTCTGCATGCCTGCATTTCCTCACATTTTTCTGTGCATTGCTTTTCATCTTGCTCTTTACTTATTTTCAGCTGACATGTGCTCTTCTTATTTTTTTTGCCCGCTGTACCCCATCTCGTCTCCCTTAAAGTGTCTGTTTCAGTCCCAGTTGCATGTCCTTTATTTGCTTCCTCAAGTCTGCCACAGGCAGATATTCTTTAACTCTTTAAAGTTTTCATTCTGCTTCCACTAGTTTTCTTTTCCTTTTACTTCACATATCAGCATGTTTGACTCCTGGTCCCTTGATGTGACTTTCTATCCCACACTATAAAAATTAAAATCTAATTTTGTTCAGTCTATATCTTCATTTCTCTGCTGATGCATTGAAACTTCCACTGTAGTACTTGAGCAAGGCTAAAGGAGAATTTTCTGAACAAAATCTCTCAAATAGCTAGACTACATCTCTAATCTATATTTACTATGACTACTGTTTCCTATTACTTTTTCACACAATTGATCATGATTGGTTGTAATCACACAATAGTACACAAATAGTCATTATGTCAAATAGTGAGTGCATACATCAATGCTCTTTCCATGAAAAATTTGGAAAGTTATTCTTCTCAGAATGACAACAGCTCTTTAAGAACTATGGATTAGTCAACATATACAGCATGTTTTTTGGCAACCATTTTGACACAACCAATTTTTGAGAAAGTATATTTTATTCCCAACAGATATAAGAGAATCAAATGCTGCAAGATAGAAACAATATATGAAATAAATTGTGCCTATACTGGTGCAAAAAGCAGAAGATGAATACAATTTAAATTATAGTGTTCAGTCCCAAAGTCAGTAGTGGAGATGGTGGAAGGGTTTTTCCAACAAGAGAGGCAAATGAGGACAAGATTTTCTTTTAATTAGATTTGGTATGAGATAGAATATAGATAGGGTAGAATTACACCTTTCCACCAAATGTTCTAGATATTAAGGATTGTATAAATCAAGACCAAGGGACACAAAATTTAGAACATATAAGTAAATTTAGATACAATATTAGAGCAGTTCCAAGGCCACATTTATTAAATAACAGAGCTGGACAAAGTATTGAAAGTAAACAATTTATTCAACAAATAATTGTATTTCTTTTCTGCTTGGGAATTTTAGGGGTTTGGAATTTCATTTTCATCAAAGTCACTGCTATAAAATACTGTCTGAAAATATTAAACTTTCAAAGTGACAAAGACAGCTAAATCTGGGTTTGCAATTTGCGATTTCTTAAGTCTATGATAATTTAACCTTAAATAAAGCAGGTTTATATTTACCCTGTAATATAAAAATATCATCACCATCCATTTTTCTTTTCTCTTGAATATTTTGAATGAGTAATCTTTTGAATATTCTGAATGACTAATTTAAAACCACTAAAATTAGTTCTTGTGCATAAACAGAATTTTGTATTTGTCACTGATCTTATTGATCTTTTCTTCCTCTAACAGATTTTTAAGAACTACTTTTTCTTATTTTAAAGCCACATCATTTCCTTTTTAAATGTTTTCACAATGGAAAAACATAGTCTCAACTCTTATTGCCTTTTGGAGTTTAAAAACAGACTCTTGTTTCCCATTTAATTTGTAATATTTTTTTATCTCTCTCTCCTAAACTATTAGCTCTAGAGGGAGAAAACCAGCACAAAACAGACATTTCTCTCCCTGCTCAAATAATTTCAAAGATTTTGCTTGTTTTATATGATAACATCATCTCTGGAACCAAAAGGCTTTTAGATGTTCAGAAATTTTCTTGTTCTATTGAAATGTAGTTTTCAAGGGAAGTCATATTCAAGAAAATTCTTGAAGTAATTTAGATCAAATATTTGAAATATTTCAAACATTAGAAGAAATAAACATATAATTTGTGACTGATATGATGTTAATTGTTGTAGATTGGTATCAGAGATTCAATATATATATATGAACACATCCTTTAGTGTATAAAAATATAATGAGTGCTTCTATTATCAGAAATACAGGAATATGTTTCTAAAATAGTATAAATTAGAAGAGACCAAGCACAATTTTCTGTTAAATGTGGTTTATTCTTTTTTTCTTTTTACTTGCCTCTATCTATTTTCCATTTCTATTTCAATTTCTTCTACTTTAGGCCAGAAATACTTCTAGAAAACTTTTTATATATTTATTATTTTGGGATATTTTTTTCTTAGTTTCCATTCTTCTTGTTGTTGTTTTGTTTGTATGTTTGGTTTATTTTTGTATATTTTTTTTCTGTTGCTTGAGCATTGCTTGGGAGACGTAGATCATCCTTTTGCAAAAGTTACCTTTACCAACACTGTTAATAGGATTTCAGCAAACATTTCTAATCGCATGTTCAGTGATGTGACTTGATATTAACTTTAAAATAAATTTCCTCTGTGACTTTTATAAATGTAAATTTTAAATTTTGACTCTCAGTGCCAGGCAGTTGAAGTGATCTTGGTGACTCTCTTTTTGTCTTTTTGTATCATATTTTCAATGTTTCTGGATGTATTTGCTGGCAACGAGAATAAAGGGTTACTTACTTTTAGAAAGTCTTCCTTTCTAGATTCTTTCTTCTTGTTTCTTTGCTTCCCTTGTAAAAACTGAAAATTTCAGCACCTGGTCTTCTGATCTCAGGAGTCTCCTAGATACTATTAGTCACACATTCATTTTGACACCAGATTCTAGGCTTAAAAAAAAGAGTTTTTTCTTCTGGGGAGATTGGGAGCAACATTTTATTTTTGTTTTGAGTCTTTGCTTCTTCATTTGAGCAATCTGCTTCTCAGGGTTTTCTGGACATTTTCACTCAAGCTCCCTGCTATGAGAATTAATGCCTCAGAACACTGTCAATGCCCAGTAGAATGGGTGACTTCATCTCCAGCTGCAAAACTTTTTCAGTTGTTGTTCCAAAGATCTTAAGTTCAGACATTCTTGTGTGAGACTTGTGCTCTATGCTAAATAAGAAAGGTTTTGAAAGATGTGGAATTAATACTGTATAGAGCTTTCAGTGGTAAATTTTAGAGGTTCATTTCACCTAACATTTATGTGTTAGACATCTGAGTCTGAGCAGTTCACCTCAGGCTTCACTTATGGTTGTTGGAGATAAATATGCACTTCCAGAGGGTGACTGCTTTGATCTAATTTGCTTGCCTTTCATAGGGTGAGATTAATCTGTCTCTGGAGATGCCTGCTTCTTCTCATTGACGATAACACAGGCCCAAGATGACTAGCACAGCACTAACCGTTGAATTTTAAAGCACTGATGTTCAGGCAAACCAGTCCTCCCTGACATTTCTTTTATGACTGTCTGCACTTTGATATAATAACTAGTCCTTACAATTCAGTAAGAGTAGGGGATGTTAAATGTCTTTGAAGTATAACTCTTTTGATTGCTGTAGATTTGCCATTTATAGAAAAAAATAAATTTTTTAAATGGTGCAGAAATATAGTTGCAATCATGGAAACATGGTAGAATGACTTGTACGACTGGAGTGCCACAATGAAACTGGAGTGCCACTAGAAAATTTTCAGAAGTGATAGGCAAGGAAGGAGAGGTGTTGGGCTAATGTGTATTTTATGAGTGTTTTAACAGATGATGGTGATGATTGGGTTGATTCTTTGTGGGTAAGAATCAGGGGAAAGGCCAACAAAGAAGATATCCTGATAGGAGTCTGCTGCAGATCACCCTACCCAGATGAAAAGGCAGATGAAATATTTTATAATTATAATACATAAAATAAAATGAAATCTCACTAAAGCTAGCCCTTGTTCGCATGGGGGGCTTCAACTTAGCACAATAGAGACTAAAAAGCAACAATAGAAACTAAAAAGTCTGGGAGGTTCTTACAGCATGTGGAAGGTCATTTCCTGAGACAGCTGGTGAGGAAGACAACTATGGAAGCTGTCCAACTGATCCAGTTGTTTGTGAACAAAAGTTTTGTCAGGGAGATATAGACTAGATATTAGGAAGCGTTTCTCCCCTGGAACAGCTACCAAGCACAGACACAGGCTGTCCAGCAGTGTCTGACTCACCAGGCCTGGATACATTTAAAACATGTGCAGGTGTCATGCTTAGGGACGTGGTTTACTGGTGCCTTTGACAGTTTTATGGTTGGACTCAATGACCTTAAAGCTATTTTCAAACCAAAATGAATCTGTAATTGTATATGGGGTTCTTTATTAACTTTTCTATTCTTGCTGTGCTTTACAAACTGTGTTTAAAAAAAAAAAAAAAGAAAAATCTCACATGTACCCCCACATACTCACAGAAGAGACACTTTCCCCACACCAAATATTGCCTTGGGAGCCTTTCAGAGGACTGATACTGCTTCTAAACTTTTATTGAAATCCTTTCTTTAATCTTTTATTTATTTAAAAAAAATTATTTGTTTGTGCTTTTATTTATTTTAGTTGACAAGATTTCTTGAGCATGGCATTCCTTAAATATAAGATTGCTTTTCTTGTCTAGTTAACTATCTGATGTGCACTGTCTGAGAGATCAAATAGTGCCTCTAGACAATTAACAGTTCCAATTTGCAAATAGTTTTGAGATCATAAAATCAAAGAAGGTTTCTAATTATTATTATAAAAAAATCCATATTTAAATAGTTGCATATAACTTTAAGGATAGTTCTTAGGATAACCATAAATATTTTCAGTGAAAGTTTTCTTAAGCCTAAAGAATAGTATTAATGTGGCACCTCATATGCTGTGTTACAAACAGTTGTAGAAAAGAAGACTTGAAAAAAACAGTAATTTAAGTCAAGTGCTTTTTTCAATTAATAACCATTTTACCTGGAAAATTAGTGGAAGAAAACTTGAAGCAGGAAAAGTTTATTTCAAAGTCTCCAGGATTATATATGAATGTTGTGTTTATTGCTATATTGGAAGTTTAGAGATAAATATGACACAAAACTATTGAAATGCCACAGTTTTTTCCAATAAATATATAACAGCAGAGCCACTGTGGAGTTCAATGAATTACATCTTCCTGTATCATGCTTCTAGGTGGGATTGCAATGAAAGAGGAGAAGAAAAATCCCTCTCCATTATCAGGGTAATTAGTTCTATAAATTCCTTTATGTCTTCAGTGAAGAAATGGGGTAATTACATTGTGAAATTTCATTTTCCTAAGGGGACACATTAATTTATGGGCACACGTAATACTTGTTCCAGCACAAGGTTTCCACATTCTGTACATTTACTTTATTATGTAGAAAAGAAGTATTTAAAGCACACAAGATTCTATGTATAGTACAAAGTATGTTTTTTTGGGTTTTTTTTTTAAATTAGGCAATGTATTTTTAGCAAATCTCTTTGATTCCAACCTTCATTAAGTACACTGTAAGTCTTAAAACAGAAAAAGCAAGTTATTTTGCTTTTATTTCTTTGAGACAAGAAAAGACTTAATTTCTACATAGATATTAAAGTTCATAAAATATCATTAAAAGCAGTAAGTGTGGTGGCAATTTAATTATTACAAAACACTGTGGGTAGGATCAGGGCCCATGTTTTATTAAATTTTATTTCATGGGAAATATACTGTGGTAATTACTAATACAGCTTTATGTATCTTTCTATTATTCAAAGAGTAATATCACCTCTGTTAAAGGTTAATAATATTATTATTACTTAATTCATTAGAATTTATTGAATAATTTGAGCATTCTGAAGTAGATACTAGTCAGTCTGAACAGACTGTTTCCTTACGTCTTCTTGTTATGTTCAAATTCTTGTGAATGGGCAAAAAAAGGAAATGCATTACAAATAAAGCTGTTGACGTCATCGAAGTCTTAACAGTGAAACTGAAAAATCATTATTGGGCTAGATCATTACAAAGAAGAAAAATTAATTGTGATTTAGTTAAAAAGATTGTGTACACATCCTTTACATTCACCTCCTTTTTCTAGTTTCAGGTTCCCCCTCTTCTTGCTACTTGGTGGTTTTATAATGGCAGTAGTGGTAGGGATGCTCTTGTGAGTAGTCAGCAGCTGGAGTCCTTTGCTGTGAGGAATGTGATGTTCCTGTTAATGGCTTCTTTCTCACTCTAGAATCCATTTGTGGTCCTTTTTGTGTATTTATTGACACACTTTTACACTTTTTCTGTTTCTCTAAGAATGTAACAGTTTCATTGTGTATCAAAATTAGTATACATTACTATATATGTTGCCCTTTACATATATCATATAAATATGTATTCTTTTTCTTTATGTTGACAAAATGAGTTTTGCTCCACATCTGTTTTTCTTTAAATGTTCATTACCAAGTTCTTCACAGTTGTGAAGTCTCCAATGCCACCCTGTGCCCTATCCCTTTAAGTCCCATTGCTGTACTTCTCCCTGATACATCCCTAGTTCCCACCTCTCAAGGATATTATTGTACCAGACCTCTATTCCTCTGCTCTACATCATTATGTTAGAGTCATAAGCCTCTCGTTCTATATAGAACTAGAATAAATCCTAGAACATATATAGAACTAGAATAAATTCTAGAACTAGAATAAATTTAAATATAGAATAAATCCTATACATAGTTTGGATTTTTTACCTTACAAAGACAACAAAAGTAAAATAAATTAGACATAGATATCTGATCTGTAAGACCAATTGTTGTTATAGATAAACCAAGTGAAACAAAGCTGCAGGCAGGTCAAGACAACTTCAGACAGAGCAGACATGAAGAGTGTCAGCCCTACAGCCAGGCAAACTCAGTACAGAGCTTTTGGCCTATTACTAGCCAAGGCAATATGATATTAAAGGACTGCAGAGTTACACCATTAAAGTTAGCAAATAACTCTGCCTGCAGTACTGACTTTCCCTGGGAAGAAATTAGGGTGACTTTATGCCTCTATGCACAGTGAGCCCAAATCTGTTCCATACTGAGTTCCCTGTGCATGTGTGATAAGGCTGATCTGTCAGATTTGGTGCACAGTGGCAGCTGGCTGCTATTTTCAACCTGGACACACAGACCCTAAAAGTTGTGTCGATTTTAGTGGTCTTTGGGGCAATGAGTAGTCAGGTTCTGACCACTAGTGGTCTTCCCTTACAGCAGACTCAAAATGCTGTTTAGGTTCTGTCTTTACTGAGTAACATGATGGTTTTCAAAAGAGTCTGAATACTACCCCAGCAGCAGTTGTAAGAGCGAATAGGACAATTCCGTCATCATAAAGTGCACACAAGCAAAACAGATGGTCAGTAGACCCAGGGACTTTCTTAAGAGTCATCATATTATTAGATTTTTCATCCTGTAAAGGAGTCAGTGGTGCACACATTTCTGGCTGTGTTCCCGCTTCCTAGCCCTTATTCATATAGCTCTGTTTCCACACTGCCTTGCTCAGGGGAAGACACCTCAGCAGTGTACCTTCTAAGACAGTTTATTTCATAAGGGTTAAGAGACTTATAAGGGCAGCACCATCTGTTTTTGCAGCAACATATTTTATTTCCATATATTATAAGGCAAATGGCTTTAGCACTTTGTTCAGGTAAGTAGGAAAAATCCACAATTTATCTTGGAAGGGAAATATGATCATCTCTCAGGAGCTGTCTGTTGTAATCACTGTTGGCCAATACTACATTTTTGGCCATATTAAATAGGTACAACTGATTCCAGAAAAACCTCTTACTGAGAGCTAAGTTGGGTATGGATGTAGAGTACACTGAATAAGATTGCATAGTTATAGCCTACAGGCTTCTGTGTGCATCTGCACTGCATAACCACTGTATAACCAACATACTGATTATGTTCTGTAAGGCCAATGACTCAGAAGTAAACCTTGATGTGTTCATATATCTTGTCTCCTCCAGGACAGAACTGATAGGATAAATTATTTATGTCTCCCTTTGAAATATCTTGAGATTATATCTAATATTATGCATACTCATAATTGTTCTGCTAAGTCTTTTGCTGTTAGGTTACACAGAGAAGAACCAAAAGTCAAGGCCAGTCACTTCCAAACTATTGTCATATTGAAGTGGGAAATTGAACTTCTCCACAAAGACCTAAGGTGTATATGCAGAGTTTGGATGCTTAATATTTTCAACAAAAAAAAGTGGGTTTTTTAGAGTATGGTCAGTAGAAGAGCAAACCAGAACAGTTGAACTGAATCAAGAAATGGTGAAAAGACATTGTTGTGCAAGACACCATATATAAAATGTACAGTACTTTTGCCTGTATTAACAAAAGTAATAAATTATTACACTTTATCATGAGAGGCCTGAGTGAATATATCATGTTTTTATAACAGTATATTGTTATACTAACAGTATATTGAGTGAATATATCATGTTTTTATAACAGTATATTGTCTGGACCTGTCAGAGAGCCAAATGATCACCCTGTTTAATTTCCAGATGTTGCACAGGTCCTGACAGGAAAAGAGCTCCATAACAAACAGTTTATCCCCTCCAGAGACTCTACAATTTGTGACTGTTTATAAGTAATTCAGCAATTAGTACCCATGAACTATCCTCAAGAATGAAAAGTCTGAAGAAATTCCACCAGAATGGAGTTATCCAAGGATATTATTACAAGGATTCTCATCTCTAGTTAGAATATATTTTTATTCTTGTTCCTAGATGTCTTCCTCTTCTGAATTTTCAGCCATCAGTGAGTAATCAGAATGATAATCACATGATCAGGGAAATAATTTTGCTTCTCCCATTTCAGATATAATATCTAATGTGTTATTAACTCTGTAATGATAAAATAGCTTGCCTTTAGCATTTTGTATATATGAAACTTAGCATGCATCCACCAAAAAAACCCAAAAAAACCAAAAAAAAAAACCTTAGAAATAGAGTTTTTTTTTTAATTTGTCCCATAAACGTAATGGTCAAGATTTTCAGAATCTCATTTTTGGCCCTTATTTACTTAAATTTGTTGTACTCAACAGAAATAACTCTGCTTATCTCACTTCTGTCATAGAAGTATTCTTTGAGAAACAGTGCAAATGTCAACTGCAAGAGTGTGACTCAGAAGCGTGGGAGGCATCATCTCAGAAAAGGCCCGTAGCTATGAATCCTCCTCCTGTAATAGAATGACTTTAGACATTATTATCATCCACCATAAGTCCAGAACTCTTTGTTATGGCTTGGGAGCACAATGTCATAGGTAGTCTTATTTTTCCTTTGCTTGGGTTTTTTTCATGGTGAAGGGAAACCTACAGTGGCAAAAGAGAGAAAACCAGGTCTACAACTATGTTCAAGCTAAGATTGATTGATTCTTCAAAAGGTTAAAAATAAATGTCATTTCAGTTTATTCAACTCAGGCATCATCTTGGGGAAAATATGCATACCTTTTTCCACCTTTCCTTCACTTCTAATTTGCTCCTCATTTCTGCTTTGACAAATGGGAGGCAGAATAATTTTATAGGTTTATCCAAACAATGTCTCTCTTAAAAGATTAGAAATTGATTCTACAGTAAAATTCATTCATATTTCATAATCATTTTAGTTTGGAGTGTCAAGAATGTTAGAACCTGAAACTGCTTCCAGGAAAGTCCTGATTAGATGTGATAGTCAAGTAGTCTTACTGGCTAGTGGGGGAAGCACTCCTAAACTTCTCCTAGTATTGTTTAGGTACTGTCTGAGTAAGATAAGCCTGAAATTATCATGAATAATGAGAAGCCTGAGCCTAGTTCACTAATTTCAACCATTGTCCTGAAAAATGTTGAAATCACTGATTTCCCAGCTCATGTTGGGAATCAGAATATGACTGGGTTAGCAATTACCACTGTCTGTACATTTACTATTATTAAACACAATATGCGTTGCAGAGATAGAAAATTGGAATATGAATGTAGTTTGGGGTTTGGATTTTTTAGAGTTACTCCCCACCTCCCAAATTCATTTGCAGAAGCAATTATATATAATATTTGTATACAAAGCAATCTATGCTTTCAGCTGAATAACTTGTTTTGTATGCTGTATCAGATTGGTCAAAATTACTTTATAGGTGCACTAAATAAATTGCTCAATTGCATTTTGGATCTGCTGGATTTGCTGCTGGCAGTGATCTTTTCCACAGCTCCAGAAGCATTTGAGTTCTGTAACTTTTTGATTCCTAACTCAGGAATTACAGTTAATTGAGAGGCTGATGCTGTTAATGCTGACTCTGGGAAAAGGACACAGAGAAGAAATGTTTTTTTCAGGGTCTGGGTCATCAGTTTGAAATCCAAACTTTTAATTCCTTCAAGTACTGGCTGCTCCCAGTTCCTACAGTTAATGGGAGGAGGTGCACCATAACTTTTAGTACTCCTAAGACACTCAGTCCCATGACAATTTTTGATTTAACGATCTAGCTATGACAATCTACATTTTGCCCATTGGCAATCTCCAGAGCTGTACATTTATCTTGAAGCAGGTGTAGCAGCTGGAATGACCTTCTTGAGATGTATAAAATCTTAATCCACTTAAAGTAGCTAAGAACAGTCTCACCTTTACAACATCATGGGCTAGCTAGCATAGCTGCTCATTCTCAATGATCTATGTTACTAAGAGATATGACAAGGTAAAATACAGTAAATATTACTAGGTCATATACCTTAACACTCTGTTCCACACATAGCTCACACATTGGAGGTCAGGAATGAAAGCTAGAGAAGGCTAAATATAAATATGTTAAAGCATAAATAATTTATGCTACCATGGCAAGAACATAATTAAGGTGACATTATGTTTCTTCCAGCCAGGAGGCATCTTTGTGAAAAGATAAACAGAAAGTCAGGTGAATTTATCCATGGACAAAACTAACATGATCACTCATAAATATTTGTAAAAGGGCTCCCAAGATTGCTTATTGTGCTGTTATGCTGATAGTCATATGAGGAAATTGCTAACAATATTGCAACAAAAAGATTTCATGAGGTTTACAGATCAGAGACTTACTTGTCAATGGATATGAAGATCATTTTACATTTTGCTTTGATTCTTTCTAAAAATTATTTTTGTTCATGTGTGTTTGTTGAGGTCTCTCATTAAAAATATTATGTTTGAATATGTTATTGACTCTAAAGTTACTGCAATGAAGTACTTAATGTGTACTGAATTTTGAAAAATAGTTTAGTGAGTGGAAATAAGTGGATTTTTATAATACCCTCTCTCTCAGCAATTTTGCTATTAAAACCAAATAGTTATTCTTAGAATTGATACTATAGATGTAATGTTTCATAAAGTTTTGAGAAAGGTGAAACTCAATAACCAAGAGCAAAACCAGAAGTCAGTATGGCTACTCCTGATTATGTTGCTCATGAAGCTCTTAGTAATGGATTGAGGGTCAAACTGGAACAAAATAAAAAAAAAAGATTGAAAATACAAACAAGTGGTTGTCATGTGTTGGGGTTTTTTTCTGTATTAGACACTACTTTTTCTAAGAAAAAATTTGCTCCTTTTTGGTGGGATTAATATATTTATGGCGAGTGTGGTGAGATACTCCAGAGCACAGAACTAGACCCAGCATTCCCATAACATTTTCAGCATTACAGACCATGGGGAAGAAGTTGGTTAGACCGCAGTAATAATAATGCCAAGGTAGTAGGTTCTATCCCCATATAAGCCATTCACCTAGGAGCTGGACTTATTCCTTATCTGGAATTCCAGCAAAGAATCTCCCCTTTTTGCTGCCTCGATTGCCTTTGCCAGGAAGTTGTCATCAATGCCCTCCACAAAACTGTCTTGGTTGCTTCTGCTCTGTAATGCTTCCCTCCCAGTAGATATTAGGATGATTAAAGTCTACCATGAGGAGCAGATTCTGCAAATATAATGCTTCCTTCATTAGTCAGAAGACATATACAATGATAATGTCCACATCATAAGCGCTAATCCAAATCCATTATCTCTCAGTTTGCTCAATACCTGTTCCTAGGCAGAGCTTCCTGCACTCACAGTCTTCTCACAAAGGGCAGCTTCCATTCCCCACTGTCCTGCTTTTTGCAGTTGAAGGTAGACAGGAACTATTATATTGATTATATCATCAGAAAGTCATCCCACATTTAAATAAGAGAATCAAACAGTCCATAGTAAAGGAAAGCCTGCTACTTCTTAAGTGAAGAAGAGTCATGCTGCATCAAAGAGCAAGGCTAACTCTTATTTTACAAGTTTTTCAAACAATTCCATGAGATTCTTTTGGTTTTTGAGATCCTACTTGATTACAAGTAGAAGGAAGTTTATGCCTACAAGAGATAATCAGGTAATCAATTCAGTTTTATATGCTCCTCAAGGCCCAAGTGTTCCTTTTGTGGATTTCAATGAAGTTCTGTCATGCTGAATATGAGATGTTAGGAGATATTAGTCAGGAATGCACCTCAATTTGAGTTTTTGTGATGTAGAAGAAGATTAAAAAGAAGACAAATTGCTATATTTCAACTCAGAGGAGAATTTGAGAATTATTTTTAAAAATATCTTTAAAGAAAAAAACTCAATAGATTATGATTTTTTTGATCTCGTGACTTCAGATAACAATGTAGAATAAATATTTATTAATTAGTTTAGAAAGAATATAGAAAAATTCATGATTTTAATGAAAAATACATAAAGGAGAAAAAAAGGAAACAAATATTGATGTGTATTCACAGCCTTACCTAATCATTTCAGATCTGTTATATGGGGAGATAGTTATTGGTGCCATTTAAAATGCATCTTTAAGGCACACCTAATACTCTTTATTAAAAAAAGGAGATTAAGGTAATAACTAAGAAGGTTATTTTCATTTAAATTACCATGGAACAAATAGATGAAAAAAAGATTGGCTTATTGTGGGAGAAAAAGATATAAGTTTCTACGCTTGCTGGCTTGTAGATTTTTAAGAAACTGTGCAAATTGTTAAAGGAACAGAAGCTACTGAGTGTTGATAGCATGCTTTTTAATAGTAGCTAAATTCCATTAGGATGGGTTATGTGCTTTGATTTTTGCTTCTTATAAACAGCATGATATTTAACTTCCCAATACATGGCATTAGTCCCAGACTTTCAGATGGGAGTGAAATCCATTCAAAATCAAATCTGTGTTTGCCGGCAATCTGCCCCTTTGAAATGGCTGTCATTTTAACTTCTTTCTTAGTAAAGATGTAGAATGAAAGAAACTAGTATCCAGGTGCTTTGTTATGCTTGTATCTGAACATTTCCTTGTTTTCTATTTTCCCAAGATGTGAGGGAGGATTTATTTCTCTACAGAGAAATAAGTCAGGTCGTCATAGAGAAAGTGCTGGAACTTCCAAGACTGTTCTACATTGCTGGATCTATTCAGTTCTTGGGGTTATTTTAAGCAAATAATTACTGTTTATTTTAAACAATTAAGACATTGCATACCTTGTTTCCTAGATAACAAAACAAAGTAAAAATGCTGCACTTCAGAAGTTGTTTCTGAAGTGCATGTAGGCATTTTGAGTTTAACTGAGGTTGGATAAAAAAATACCTGAGACCAGAAATTTTGTATGATGTCAGGTAACAATTATTCAGGAGAACAGTTTCCACGGTGTCCTAAATTCCCTTAATTAAATGGATGAAACTACTTAAACCTTTTATCTCAACACAGATTTTAAATAGGCTCATGATCATTGCCAAACAAAAAAAAAAAAAAGATCAATTTACATATCAACAGACAACAGGTTTCACATACTGTCAGAGAAAAAGGCTGTATTGTTAGCTGAGGCCTGCAGATTATCCTGCTCAAGGTACTTCAATAACCTTACTGGTTCTGGTTATTTACATATGTATATATATATATATATGTTTAAATCTCTCTCTAGACGTACATATATATATCTCTATATATCTACATATATATACACATATACATGTAGATTTCAATCTCTAATAAAGAGTCCTTTGACATTGATTCAAGGAAAGAATTCAGACAGTTCATCCCTTAAAGGTGTTCCTTTTCCAAAATAAGATACACAACAACTACAGGATGTGACTTGAGAACTTGCTCAAGTAAAAGAGTAAATTTTAAAGGAAGAGGTATTACCTTCTCATACTCATCTTTCAGAACCAAATTTTTTAAATCCCTACACCATCACAAAGAAAGTAATGATGCAGTTTAAAAAAATCATCTGGAGGAACTTTACCTTAGTTGTAATAGGTAGGAAATTCTTATCATAAGTGGTAGCTTTTCTTCCTCAATGTATTTAAACAGAAGTGGGCATAGTGATATGTGATCAGCAACACTCTCACTTCATACACAGTACTTCAACTATTTACATTGAGAGGTTTTGCTTTTCTTTTTCATTAAATATATTGTCAAAACAACAACAAAAATGTATCTGACTAGTGAGCAGCAAACAAAGTCTGTGAAGACTTCTTTGAAGCTGGACATGAAATTGGCAATATATCACATGAATTTTATTATATTTTTGCTTTTTTTTAAGTTATAACTTTGCATATGTTTTGTGCTAATTAAATACCAATTTAATACTGAATGATATTTATTAACATACAAAAGAATGTCTAATATTTAAATGGTAGGACTTTCATAATCAACAGATATTGTATATTGTTTTCTTAGTTACCAAAAAATAAAAGGAAGAGGAAAAAGACACATTACTCAGACTACTTTTTGTGTCTGTCTTAACCAAGTACTGAATATTAGATAGCATAAAGCATGCTATCTAACAAAGTACCAATATTTAGTCTGATATCCTTTAATTTCTAAGGAATTTCATACTGTCCTCTGTAGCTTATCCCAGTATTAATGCATTATTTCTTTTCATGGTCTGTATGCTAAAACATAGATGGTTGCTAAGTGTTCAGCTTGTTAAATAATATAAGCCAGATTCTGAAAAAGAAAGCTAAATTAAATTCCAGGGCTTTGATAATTAAACCATATTCACAAATTGCACGTCAGTGCCTTTCTCCAACAGTGAGATACAGGCAAGCAGTTTTAATCTGCTGTTGCCCAGATGAATTCTAGAACCTGAGTCAGTATCTGATCATCAAGAGTGCAGTGAAATATTCAAGTTAGTAATCAAATGCCAAGTAGAGATAGACTTGATATAGACTTGTATCATCTTGAATAATCCAGTGGCACCTCTTTACATTACTGCCCTATCATGTGACTGGAAAGCTATTTTTGGAGCAGCCTGGATCCTGTGATAATATGTAGGGAAAACACAACCTCAGGTCTCTTTTGTAAAGAGATCCTATGAGCTGATTTTCTAGCAGGGAATATTCTGTACAGGAAACAGCCTCAGTTATGCAATAAGAAATGGCATAGTGGAAATGTGTCCCCCTAAGAGTCCACTCATCACTGAGCTACAAAACATTTTTGGGTTTTTTTCCTAATACATTCAGGGTTGAATAAGGTACATATGATTCAACTTATGCAAGTCCACATGCGCAAGATAGTGCTTACATATTCAGGTGTCTCAGGATTTTGACAAGTTTATAAATGTAATGTTCTAAGTAGGCTCTGTGGTGACAACAGATTGGCATACAAACTTGCAGACTTCTGAGCCGTTCTGACTGCTCACTAGATTGCTCAGTTTGTATTTCAGATCTCAGCTGAGTTATACAGAAGCCCTGTTAGCTCTTTGGATTTCATCCTGAGCTACTAAAAAGAAACTCTTTGAGGAACAGCTTTTTTAACTACCAGCCTACCAATGTAAATGGCATTCCTACTTTCAGAACATTAAACATAATCTGTAATTCTAAGTCTAGCGCCTTAAATTATCACTGAGATTTTCTTGTAGTGTTAATCATTAACTGGAGGATTCTGCCTCCCTCTTGACTATACAGTGACTATAACTTTCTTCTCTAAAGTTTAATTCCTAATTTAGGAGTGCCTAAAGACAGGTAGAATGTCTCTGGTTTTCTTTCTTTCTGGTGATATGTTAGCAGTTGAAATGATTTACACTTTTTGGAGGTTAAAAAAATGAAAAGAAAATGCTGTTTTTAGGAACTACCAAAAGCCTAATTTCCTTTACCTCTATCCATGTTTCTTATCAGATAGTGTTATATTGAGTTGGAGTCTAGAGCTTTAACAAAGAAGTTGCAGTTGGGCACAAATGGAATATTGCTATTGTATCTTATAGACACCATTTGCAAAACTGTTTTGTCCTGGTGTTATTTATGTCTAATGTCTCTTTTCATACCTATAAAACTGAACAGATTTCATAAGAAACAAAATATATTTTGTAACTAGTCTCTCAAATATTTCTGTGCCCCTTCTTGAGGAAATAAATTATAAAACAAGAGGTGGTTATAAACTTGGGATCATTACCTTATATTTTCCTTTTACTGGGGAATAATTATGCCTTTTGCATTGGGAGAGACATTTTCGTGTCAATAAAATCTCATCTTCTTTTCTCCCATGATGCTACAGACTTAAAATCTCAAGATGAAAGTGTGGGAAAAAATAAAACTCCAGACTTCTTTCAAGAAAACCTCAGTTTGAAAGTGAGAATAAATTTGAGAAAGTTTTTCTGTTAAAGAAGTGTGTTATAATCTGTTAACTTTAAACATAAATGTTCAATATTGATAATTATAAGGCTTTTATTACTTGAAATATTCATTAGAAATGAGGATAAGCATACTGTAGATAGTATAATGAATTTTTATATAATTCTATGGAAAAGAAGAGGTGATAAAGAACCCCATGATAACTCCTGAAATTCCTGAAGTTCCACAGTTTCTTTATGGATTTTACAGGTACAAGAGGGGGAAAAAATATTTTTAAGTCTTATCATAAGACTTAAATAAAAAAGAAATTTAAATATTAATAAATATATGTAAATATATTAGTAAATTATATTATTACATACTAATATATGCAAATATAGTAAATATATGTATACTAATTATTTTTAATGGAAAAGGTAGAAGGTGGAGGTAAATTATGGGGTTTTTTTTCAGCTAAAATGCACACACAAAGTCTATGTAACGTAATTGTGATTTTGGATTTAAGTTCCAACAAAGCTTTGAGTTATTTGGAGTTAGGGTTTTACTTCAAATAACTTCATAACAAAACCCCCATTCCTGATACTAACAATAATAATACTAATACCACTACTAATAATGATTCAAAATGAAAGAGCATTAGAAGAGCATGCTTGCAAAAGAAAGTTATTTGTAACTG
The DNA here is from genome assembly GCA_013397555.1 of Urocynchramus pylzowi. NCBI lineage: Eukaryota > Metazoa > Chordata > Aves > Passeriformes > Fringillidae > Urocynchramus > Urocynchramus pylzowi. The sequence continues at coordinate 237,243 of VZRH01002842.1, read as the reverse complement.
AATGAACACCAGTGAAGGAAGAAAAACTGTTGCTTGTGAAATGCTGCAAGACTGGTCCTATGAAATTGTCCCCAAATTACTTAGTTCTTGGGGTAAATTTTCCACTGCCAAATCAACTGTGTTTTTTTCTTTTTCCCTTCCCTTCCCTTCCCTTCCCTTCCCTTCCCTTCCCTTCCC
>VZRH01002842.1:224336-236941 GCA_013397555.1 Urocynchramus pylzowi | reverse complement strand
CCTTCCCTTCCCTTCCATGTTTCTATAAGTACCTACAGATATCTGTCTATATAATTATATAGTTACATATTTTGGAGGACCGTGACAAATGGAATAAATAGTAACCAGTCATGGTAAATAGACATGAGGTTTGAAGAAGAACATACAGTTTAGAAACTCCTATTAAATAAAATTTAGAAGCTCATTTCTATTTGACATAAACTTAGATAATTAAAGTGTTGTGGGAGATGGAGGCCTCTATTAGTAGGCACTATGAAATGTGTAGCAGAGCTATGTAAGTATATAGATGTGTACCTTCATAACATGCACCTAAATCTTAGTCTGAATCACTTTTTTTTTCCAGAAGGTCTCTATAAAGTCCATAAATAAAGATAGGTTGTTGCTGAGCTGTACAGACCTGTTGTCCTGATAGCTGTCTAAACATAGTCAGATATAATTTCTCTCCAGGCACACATCTATTCCTAAAATTTATGTAATAATCTGGTGACCTCTGCACCACCTAAGGCATTAATACCAGGATCATTCCTGAGCTCCAGATACAAATTAACTTACATATAGGGCTAATCCTTTCTAGACTGACTGTACACTCAATATAAAGGACATGTTTCGGCTCTTTTTGTATCTACATGTTTTCAAAAATGAATGAATATTTAGGTATTTGTGGGGTTTGTGTTGTTTGGGTTTATTTCTATTTGCCATTCCTGAGTCAAAGTGAGCTGTGTCATAGATTATCAGAGTAATTTCTGTGACATAAATCAAAAGCAAAGTCAGTCAGACCAGCATCACAGAAAAAATTTTAATAAGTAAATGTGGTAAAGGAACAAATTTCTATGCAGACAAATTAATAACAACTTCTGGAAGGCTTACTTCCACTAAGGTCTCTGGGCCTTGGAAGAGAAATACCTATTGTTTAAATGTCAGTTTTAACCCTAGATTTCATTTATAATCTACACCAAAGTAATGAATTTCAAAGACATGGCATATCTTAATTTAATGCCAATGTATGAAACAGAATCCGTTTTTTCTTCTATAGAAAGGTCTATTCCTCTCCTTTTCTAATTAGGAAAGGAACTTATGGAGAGCAATTCAGTCAAACATATCTGTATGATAGGTCTCTAAGGCAGAATGAGAAGAATTCTACGCTAACTTTTTCCTCTTAAATGTAGGTATTCGCATTCTTCTTCAGCACTGGATCTTCAAGCTACAGGTAGTTCACAGGTTTCTCATGTGAAGTCATTTGAAACACCATATTGCCAAAATACAGTTCATTTCACATGTGCACCTCTTGACAACTTAAAATTCCTTTGTCCTGCAAAATATGATTCCTTACTTACAACATTTTGATTGAGGTCTAAGCAAATTGGAAATAGATTGCTATTTTTGTGGTCTTGTCTCTGTCTCAATCTCAGCAGAACAACTAGAAAAGACATCTTGAATGGGGTGCAAAATAAGAGACACAAAGAATAGCTGAAGTTGTAAGGGACACTTGGAGATCATTTAGGCAAAACTTCCCTGCACAAGAAGGTTGCACAGGAATGGATCCAGTCAGATTATTTTGAAAATCTCCACAGATGGAGACTCCACAATGCTCTGCACAACATGTTCCACTTTTCAATGACCTTTATAGTAAAAAAAAAAAAACAACAAACCAAACATTTTCTTGTTCACAGTAGTCTCTGAGTACATTTTTATTTCTGTGTCTAGAAAATAAAAGTATATCTAAGGTAGCAAAATAGAGGCAAAGCAAATAAATTCATGTAGCCAAAGGAATAAACTGAAATTCTCCTGGTTTCATACTGCAGTGTAAAAAATGAAGTGTTGAATTTAATTTTTGATAGTTGCTGAAAGGTTGATTAATTTCAGGGTCTTTGAAATCTCGTTCAGATTGAAAATTCTAATCAATGCTTAAAATTTTTAAAAAAGAGTGTGTCAGAATGTGGCCATCAAATACAGTCAGTTAAAACTAACAGAGGGGAAAAAATTCAACAGATAATAAATTTCCATTAAAATACCCAGTGAAATTTGCTACTACATGGACCATTAAAAGCCTTGCTTGGATGAAAGCATTGTAGTCCAATAAATTAGTTGACTTTCTCTGCTTAGTTTTGTAGTTTGAATTCAAAGATATACAGAGCAACAGATAACATGGGCAACAGAATGAGATGTAAGAATAGCTGGGGATTTGAAAGAAAGACAGCAAGGTGGTAAGGGTTTAATGTGCAATAAGTATATATCAGAAGAGTAGACTTGAAAATTGCATTTGCTGTATCTTTTTTTTTGTGCACTTATGCATTAAGAAGCATGATTCTGAAAGCTCTTTTTTGAAAAAAAATCTGTCTTTTAACTGTAGTGTAAACCATATAAAAGGTAGCATTAGGGTTTTATATCTTCATGGAAAATAAATCTACTTCATCTTCTTGGTGTGAGAATGAAATACGTATATATGTAAAAATTAAATCCCTTAGTGTGACTCTCAAAATACATACTCTTTTGAAAATCAAAGTTTTGATCAAAATAGTAAAGAAAAACAACTACAGAAACCATATCCTCAGAACATTAAGAAATTATTTATTAAGCAGCACACAAACATTTTCCTAGTGGAAAGAAGAATGTACTAAGGGAGAATTAACTATGTGAATATTGACTAGAGCTTTGAAATTATGAGAAGGGTTTTGACAAAATACTAGAGAATTCATCATTAGTCGTACTTTTATCTTGGGATTTACAATACAATTTTGTTTAATTACATCTGATGTTTCAGTATCATGCTAAGAACTACAAGAGACAAAGAATTAGAGGGTGCATGCTCTTTTCAGACTTTTTCTCAAATGGAAAAGAATATCTATTAGGACTCATAAACAAAAGTTTATATTCTTGGCACAAAAATTCAAAGGAGATATTCTACACAAAGGAGATCAAGGATTGAGCTGGCATAGAAAAGCCTTGCAAAAGTAGCCCTGCCAGTTTAACATTAAAAGACTTTGTGAAATGACTTGCATTGCAACAGTTCAGTGAACCACAAGTCATGTATGAATAATATGAACAGGATTCAGGCTTAGTTTCATCTCAAAATTTGTAGGATACTCTCATGCATAACTAACTTTTCTCAAAAGATAATGTGTACAGAAGATGGTAGGGTTGTTCTGTTGTATAGCAAGATTTATCAAGTAAACTCTTCAATAACACTTGACTGTTAAATTTTTTACATTAAAAAAACAATTTTATAATGTGATTTCCTTTAAGGAAAAGTTTTAATTCAATTAACTTCCTAAGATAGAAAGGAAATTTCATTTTTCAGTTTTTACCCAGTCTGAAATGGCATGTTTTATAATATGAATCAGATATCATTATGGTCATTCCATGTAAAATACTTGTGGAACATTTCAAGAGAGAAATTAATTTGATCACAACTTTTTCTTTTTTTGCTTGCTCTGTTCCTGTATGGAGTACTCCTTTTGTCATCTGAGGCAAAAAAAAAAAAGAATAGTCAATTTTTATTTATACATGGATAAGAAAATCCCTTCGCAGTTCCAATCTATTAATCACCATTAAATAGGTAAATGTAGAATATAAAAATGCAAAAAATTTCAAATTTTTGTGCAAAACCAAACTTAATTTTATCCTGATTTATGTGTTTTCATATTTATATGTAATGATGTTTAAAAATATTGCTGCTTTTAATTTATCTAAAATTGCCAGTGTTTTTGTTTTGTTTTGTTTTGTTTTTTTTGTTTTGCTAGTTTAAGAAGAAAAGACCAACATTAAACATTTGAAAACAGAATAATTTTTTGACAGGAACTATGGGAAGATAAGGAGTTCTTCATAGGCAAACAAAAATTATATACATTAGAAGCAATAATTCTATGATTAGTAAAGAAAAGACAGAGAAAGATGAAGTGGAAAGATCAGCAACATAATGGTTATGTGAAGTTTCTAATAACATTTTGAATGAACTTTAAGGAACATTGTAAGTTTCATGTTTCTTTTTATATACACCACAGTGGTTCAAATTCATTTGGGAATCTTAGTAAGAAATGTACAGACATGCAAGAGTAGTTAATGATTTATTGTGAAACCCAGAATTGATAGGAAAATGACATCAATCTTAGATCTCTTCCGATGCTCCTGTAGCATATGACAAGCCCCTGCTTCCTGACCATGGCATTGTGTGAAGATGAAATTCTCAGTCGTCTTCAGGTTTCTAGAATATTCTTTCAAGTGAACAGTTATCAGTCTTTTACCTGTTCAATACTAACATTTCAAAGTGACACACTAAGATTCAGTGAGAATGATACCCTTTTACCCATCTCCATAGAAATGAGCACTTACAAGTGGTTCACAGGTCCAGAAGAAGTCCACAAAAATAATCAGAGAGTGGGAACACCTCTCCTGTGTTGAAAGGTTGAGCAAGTTGGGGCTATTCAGCCTGGAGAAGGCTCCAGGGAAATCTTACTGCACCTCCCAGTACTTTAAAAAGGGCATATGAGAAAGATGGGGACAGACTTTGTAGCAGGGCCTGTTGTGGTACAGCAAGGAGTAATGATTTTAACCTAAAAGAGGAACAGTTAAGATTAGATTTAAGAAAAAAGTTTTTTGCAACGAGGTTGATGAAAGACCAGAACAGTTTGCTTGGAGAAGTGGTAGATTCCATATGCCTGCTAACACTGAGGGTCAGGTTGGATGGGGCTCTTAGCAACTTGACCTAGTTGAAGACATCCCTGCTCATTTAAGGGTGGTTGGACTATATGACTTTTAGAAGTCCCTTCTGACCAGAACTATTGTATGATTCTATGAAATAGAGGTGGTATTGTTAAAGACAGCCATGGTACACACTTGGGTTAAACAGCAGACACTACTGCTAATATACAGGTCTCTACAAACAAAACCTCTGGTTAAACTCTGCCTAAATTCTGCTTGAAATTACTGTCTCATCATTATGGTCTGCTGCACTGGCTCAGTACAAGTTCGGATCACATTTCACTAAGCTAAGAGATAATCCTCTGAATGCTGCACACATGAATAATTATATCAAAATAATTTTCACCTTGACTTAGCCAAAGTTATTCAGGACTGAGGATGAGGTATGATTCTGTTTTAAAATCCTGGCAGTTTGGGTCTTCCAGTTATCACAGGAGTTCAGAAAATTCTTTAATGAGGCTAGCTGTTTCTCAGAAGATTGAGGAAGAAAAGCTGTAGGAGAAATGCTATTGTATGTATTATTCAAGCATAAATTATAGGTCTCAGCTGAGTAAAATTCTGTGGGGTTATAGCACAGGTCAGACAAGATGATCTGATGATCCATTCTGGCCTTGCATTTCTGAGTTTCTGAATAATGTACAATGAATTTTATATATTCAAGTCAAGCTGCGTGGCCAGAAAACTAAAACTATTTACTATTTCTTGTCTAGATTTATGATGGAAGGGAAAGGACCAGACAGAACTCATTAAAAATAAATTTCTCAATCTCCTTAACACCTACATTCCCTTTGTTTTCTTTCTGGGTCATGGTGAAAAACTATGGAATTGTCTTTTTACCTGAATCAATAAGCGCTGACTTTTTTAACTCTTTATTGTTTCTTACTGTATTCTTAACTCTTATTGCTTCTGTATAGTGATTTTATGTGGCTTATCAGATTTTCATCTGCCACTCCTCCATATTATTGTCTCTTCTTTGCACCTCTGGAGTTGAAATATTTGTTAATATTCTGAAATTATCCCACTTATGTGACAACAGTGACTATTTATGAAACTGACTCTATTTTTTTGTAGTCCCACTGACAACTCTGACTAAAACTGCAAGTTTTCATAAGTATTTTGTTTCTGTTCTTTAGCAAATAGCTCTGATTGTTTTTCCATAAGTGTATTTTTTAATGATGATTTTTTAGAAATTTTACATACAAGTGGAAACAACACCTTTTCAGAGGGTGCACAAAAATATTCATATGGGTAAAAAATTGAAAGTAACTCATGTACAACTTGTATGACTAGCCTCAGGGCCCCTAACTGGATAAATACACCTAGACTGTCTCCAGTGGTAAAAGTCCCTATCTTGGCAAATATTCACTAAGAACTTATATATTTTAAAATCTTTGGTGGAAACAGTGTAAGTAACAAGCAAAAATTGTTTTCTGTAATAAATATTGGTTTTTGCTGTGGATATTTTTTGTCATCTATGTCTGTGGAAACCTTTTTCAAGATGATGGTTCATTAACACTGCAATTTGCAATAATAACATACTTAAAGTATCAGTCATCTTCCACTCTTGAATTACAGAAAGTCAAAAACGGTGACCCAGGTATTAGTGTCAAAGGGTTAATTACCAGGTCAGTCCTGGGCAGGCTCTTTAGATCTGCAACGACTGGCACAGTAGATGATGACAAAGATTGTATTTAACTCAGCTGGATAGAGCATGGTGCTGGCAACACTAAGGTTGTGGATTTGATCTGTATATGGGCCATTCTCTTAAAAGCTAGATTGGATGATCCTTAAGGGTCTTTTCCAATTCAGAGTATTCCGTGAGCCTGTGATTAAGCTTATAGATTAATACCCAGGAAGCTGACTTTTTTGAAAGTGCAATTATTTTGGTTAATTTCCATTAAAATTCTTTTCTTCTCCTGTTCTCCTTTCAGGCTATCCTTGATGTAGCAGTGCATTGCTATTCGATGACTGTATCATGATCTGGAAGTAAAAGCACAAACTTTTCCCCCATGCCAAGCAGCAGGACTACAGACTACAGAACTGTAAGGGTTTCTAAGAAGTTTGAATCAGAAGACTAAACTACAGTAAAGAATATGATGCAAATATATGTGCCAGGAAGCAAAGTAATAATACTCAGTGCATGGAGAGGGTGTTTGTATTTCACATAATGTTATAGGATCAGTATAGTCATCTACAGTCTATGGTGTCCCTAATGAGTCATAGTCTCATTAGGGACACCGTAGGTGTGCCATCTGACATCCAGCTGATTGTCCAGAGAACAGATACAGTGTGGAGCCATACTGTTTCCCATACAAGATTCTCTTGGTGAACCTGCATAGCATTACATACCCCTGCTTAATGCAGCTAAATTAAACCCTCACTGTGAAGGTCTCACACAGATATTGCCATGAGAGGCTAGGTTGTCAAGAACTTCCTTTAGAGTCAGAAAAAGTTGTGGAGCAGGATTCATCTGATCTATTTTACACAAGTACTTCGTGGTAGGGTAAGTGGTGATCTAAAAGTGCCAATTTCTCTGCACTGATTTTCCCATGACTGAGATGTAGATGTAAACACATTTCTATACTGTTCAGAAGAATTGCCACCCAAGATGCAAAAGTATTCACCCTAGAAAACTATAGTGCTCTGCCAATCTAAACAATTTATTTATACTTATGTGACAAAATATCAGCAATCAAGCACAGACAGAATTCAAAATTCATTTTTTGGGGCACAATCAGTTTTGTTGAATTTCTAATTCCTGCACTCTGTAATAAAAGGATTATAGGAACTGGGTCAGAATTGGTCCCTCAATTTTAGCAATTAATATGAAATTTGCCTGTGAGATAAAATATAATTAGACAATTTATGTACTAAAACAACACTCTGTAAATTAGATTCAATTCTTTATCAAGAGGATTTTTCTTCCTAACTTCCTGAAAGCTTTACTCATCTTTGCCCTATAACTCAATTACTTACACCCACTTGTGAAGCTCTTGACCTTAAAGGAATAGACTAAGCCACTCCCTTGAGATATCTTTCTAGCAGTTTAAGTAATGAGGAGTCAGCAAGTGTAATCATGAAAGGAAAATTATTTTCATCAAGAAAATGTATGTTTATGCTTGTCAAAATGATGACTGTAAGAAGTATGGAGATATGCAATAAGATGATCATAATTAAAAACTAAGTCTGGATTTTTTTTTCTCTAAAAGCACACAAATTCTGTCATCATAAAACTCATATGGATTTAAAAAATTTGATTTAACACACTTTTCTAGTTTCTAAGTAACCATCATTTGAATCTTTTTGCCTTCTTCAGTGTTCCCAAAGGAAATTAGCTAATTAGCCTGCATGGCCACCATTAAGAATTATTCTGAAAAGTCGTGGACATTGGGCTTGCGGGGAGGGAGGGTGAAGAGGCTAAAAAAAATCCAGGTATGACTCTGACAAATAAATATTTCCAGAAATCCCTGTCAGAAACCACACTGTTCCTCATTGCCTTGAGGAGAAAAAAAACACATAAATCATAAAAAAATACTAACAGGAAAGAAAAATCCTCAAAACCTTGATATTGTTTAAAAATAAGCTTTAATTAGTATGCCTTTGTAAATAGAACTGATCATCCAGATTTTTGTCCTTTAGAAACTGATAGGGAAATTTTCACTGATTCAAACAAGAGAGGAAAATGCATACCTGTTTCCAAATGCAGACATTAACCCCACTGGAAGACATCTATAATTCTTATTCAAAGGCAAGGGCAGCTCTTGCCTTAGGGGTGCTAGGATCCATTCCCACCAGAATTTTATGACTCTCAGTACAAATCTTTGTGAGCTTTTCTTCCTTCCAGAGCCAAGCACAGACAGTGCACACAAAGGCACAAAGCCAAACACTGTCACACATGAGACAGGGATATGAACAGGGATGGAAAGGATGCTACAGCTTTGCCTGTACAGAAAGGGGGACCCCCACCTGTAAAGCATTCCAGTTTTTATTGTTGTAAGGAAAAGGAGATCAACACAGGATGTTGTCTGTTTAGTCAGTGACAGAATCAATAGCAGAGAAATGCTAAAAATCAGAGCAGATATCCTGCTTACTCTGAAGTTATGCAGACCAGTCAGCCCATGTTGTATTATTGCAGCTAATGCAATAAACAGCATGGTGTGTTGCTTCTTGACCTGGGTGTAGAAACATAAATGTGAGTGAAGAAAATGGATTCCAGTTACTTGTTTTCTAAATCAAGTAGATTTCTAATTTGGTTTTACTTTTCCCTGCTAATATATGAAAAAAAAAAAAAAATAAAAAAAAAAAAAAAAAAAAAAAAAAAAAAAAAAAAAAAAAAAAAAAAAAAAAAAAAGGGGGATCATTCAAGTTACCCTTAATGCTTAAAAAACCCATTTGTTTGAGTAAGTTAAAATGTATGGTGTAGGTAAACTCCCTTTTCTGGGTGAATTTTGATGATAGCCAAAAATTTGCCCTGGTTTGGAAGAGACCTTACAGATCATCAAAGAGTAAGAATTAGTTTTAATATAGTGGAAAAGCTGAAGTCACCCAGCAGCATTCTGTCCTTACACTGTGAAAAACAAATAGTACTATTTTTCCTTTTTCCTTTAGTGTGTGACTGTTCCCAAGATTATTTACATGTTTAAGTGACTGGAGTATCTTTCTTAGCAGCATAGGCTAAGGAATTCGAGCCTGTTCAGCCTCGAAAGAAACAACAGGGGGGCCTCATCAATGTCTATAACCATCTGAAAGGGGGCTGTCCAGAGGATGGAGCTAGGATCTTTTTGGTGATGCCGCCAAGCAATAGGACAAGAGGCGATGGGCAGAAACTGATACACAGAAAGTCCAACATGAACAGGAAGAAGAACTTTATTGTGCAGGTGACCACACATTGGAACAGAGTGTCCAGAGAGGTTGTGGAGGCTCCCTCATTGGAGATATTCAAGAACCACCTGGACACAATCCTGTGCCATGTGCTCTGGGATGACCCTGATCAAGTAGGGAGTTTGGAATAGATGATCCACTGTGGTCCCTTCCAGCTTTAACAATTCTGTGATTCTGTGACTGTCTTACAGACCATAGATTTGATATCAGTACTGATCAGCTCTTTAGTAAAATATCAGAGCCAGGAAACTAATATGAATCTTTGTGTGCTGGGAAGCATATGGCAAAGAGGTAAAAATTATCCTTAGGTTAAGAAACAAAAGAAAAAAACCAAACCATTCACAATCTGGGCTAACTGTTTCATCTTATTCATTGTGAACAGAGATGAAGAAAAATATTTACACTCAGACATAGATGCACTTGCACACATGTTGGCTTTTTCCATGTGGTTACTACAACAGAGAATATCATGAAGACTAGCAGAGGCCACACTAATGTTTTAAAAGCATTTTACTGAATTATTACAGGTCACTAGTTAAGCAAACCAGCTAAGTTTGCTCTTTTACCAGTAATATAAAAGCCATCAGCTAAGTATCCTTCACTAGCAAAAACATGAACTTGAGTCAAAGCCAGATGAAAATGCCTGTTGTCTTTTACCAGTTTAGATCAACCACTTTATGTTTAATTTTTTTTTTCCTTTTAGCCTGATATAGAATTCCTATCTCACTTCTGGTTTGTATGAAAGTTACAGATTAAAATCATTGTTTTTCCACAATCTCCTAAAAGGAATTAAAAAAAAATATGCAGCAATATAATTTATCTTCCTTAAATTAATTTATTTTTTGAATAACTGCTTGAGAAATCAGCAACTTAAAGTCAAATTCCCTTACAAAATTTTCCATACTCTTTTGTATGTATTTCCGTACTCTTTATTAGAATTACCCCACAAAAGCAGTGTCTGGAAGAGTAGGTCTTGTAGTCTTATGACTGCAGGTGAGCTTGCTTTGAACTGCATGCACACTCCTGATGCTTGATTTATAAAGTTGCTAATAAAGCTCAGAAACAGGACGAGCCCAATTTGTGAAGCGGTTTAAACACTGCATTTTATGGGTAGCAGTACAATCCCTATGTACAGAGCAAATGGATGGTATATAATTGGAGCAACCCAAAGTCTGTTACACTTTCTAAAGGAAGTGAGCAATTCATCATGCCAAACCTTAATGTCATTGTAATGTGTAACACACCATAACACCACAGTGCTCCAGAGTGATAAAAGGCTAGCTACTAGCCAAATATTTAGACTAATTTGCCAAAAAATCCTGTTTGTCTTCATTCATCTCCCTGTTATGCTCTTACATTTTTTTTCCCAGCCTACTGCTGAAATATTGCTAGCTTTGACTCAAACAATTTGTTCATCATTTTCCACCCACTTTTCTCTTGTAATATTTTGTAGATACTGCTTTCAAATTATGTCCTCCCAATAGACCAGCTTCTTGCTTTTACTGTCATATCCATCTGAAAATACCAGGTTTCGTAGCAGGAAATCAACATAATTAGAGAAGGAAGAATAAATGCATTATCTGGATGTTATGAAAACAATATATCATAAATTCATACTTTGGAAGTTAATTCATTATGGCTTAATTTTAAGATAAAATCTCTGTATGGAAATCAGAAATAAAAATAATATTAAAAAATCCACAAGAATTGTTTAACTGCTACTGAAAATTCAACAGTATTTACTTACCTCTAAGCATTAAATTCCTCATCCATGGATGTATCAACTCACCATGATTCCTTGGCAGCATCTCATGCAATAAGGGAAGCTGAATAAGTCAGCACTTCGGGGATTCAAGCCATATTATCACCAGAACAGGATAGGTTTTAAACAGCTCACTGAGAGACAAGGACAATCTTTTATCACTGATTGAGATGTTCTTAAAGACAAGAGAAATCCTTAAAAATCGAATAAACAAATAATCAGAGCTCCTTAAAAATCTCAAAATGTCTAATTTAATATCTCAAAACATTTTAGAAGTAGAAATATGAATGAAGGGTTTGTAGTATACAAAAAACCACATAGCACTATAGTATTGATATGATCGAATTGAGTTATTCTGACAACAAGTACAAAGGCAAAAAGAGGACAAAGATCATTACAAAAACAGAAAACAATTTAAAAAGGAAAACAAAAGTATTCTCTGGTGGATCCCTTAGATTTTTAAGGAAATTCTCTAATGAAGCTATGGATGAAAGTAATTAATTCCTTTCATAATATATTTCTATTCTATTTTAGTTTTGCATTATTCATGAAATTTTTATACAACTCACTATGCTGGTTTTGTCCAGATTAGAGTTAAACTTCTTTACAGTATTTAGTATGGGACTAGGTTTTGAATTTGTTCTGGAAACAGAGTTGATGACATGGAGATGTTTTTGTTATTGCTGAGCAGTGCTGACACAGCAAGGCATTTTCTGCATCTCATGCCACCCCATTAGAAAGGAGGAGGGGAGTGCATAAGATGTTGGGTGGGTGCACAGCTGACCCCAACTGACCAAAAGGATATCCCAGACTATATGGTGTCATGGTCAGCATATAAAGCTGGCCAGAAGAAGGAAGGTGGGAACATTCGGTGTGGTGATGTTTGTTTTCCCAAGTCACTGTTACATGTGGCAGAACCTGCTTTCTGGGACTTGGCTGCCTGTGGGAAGCGGTGAACCAATTCTTTGTCTCACTTTGCTTGCATGTGCAGCTTTTGCTTTACCTTTTAATTCTCTTTATGTCAACCCATGTTTCGCTCACTTTTACCCTTCCAATTCTCTCCCCTATTCCACTGGGAGAGAGTGAGCAAGCAGCTGTGTGGGGCTTAGTTACCATCTGTGGTTAAGCCACAACACTTCCAAAGAGCATTATAAAGTAAGAGAAAGGTAAAAAAAAGGGAAAAAAGAAAGAAGGTTGTTTTTGGTGGTTTTTTTGGGTTTTTTTTTTTTTTTTTTTTTTTTTTGGAAAACCAAACTTATAAGGA
>VZRH01002842.1:195917-224221 GCA_013397555.1 Urocynchramus pylzowi | reverse complement strand
TTTTTTTGGTTGTTTTTTTTGGTTTTTTTTTTTTTTTTTTTTACTTCTGGAAATCCAAACTGCAAAGGAAATTAGTTGCATGCTTACTTAGTGAAAGCCAGAGGTCTTTGTATTGTGTTCAAAAGTCTTTCTCTTTACTCTATACTGAAATCTTTTTTGTGGTCATTTATGTTAAAAGTTACCCAAAGCTGATGGGTCATCATGCTGCACAGGGTTCTGTCAGACATTCTGAGATATGAAATCAGATGTTTTGCCAGGCATGTAATTTCTGCTATCTCAGTTTCACTACAGGGAAAAGATCCCAACAACTATGTGGAACTAACATCTGACAGTGATGGGTTTTGTTTCACATATTTTTATGCCTCTTTTGTTTGTCAAGTGATGGGAAGGACATTTTTCACTCCTTTTATGATACACACCCTGCCAATGAAACCCTTAGGCACTACCGCAGTTATCAGCTGGTTAGGGGATCACACCACTGGAGACAGAAAAACAAGTAATTTACTCCTTTGCCCATACCAGACCCCTAGAAAGTCCATTACTGCTACTGAAGTTGTGGTAGGGAGAAGGTGGCAGATGCTCTGTGGTTTAGAGCAACATTTGTTGTCTTTATCTCTCCATGGCAATAATGAGAAGAGTATGTCAGCTTTTTTGCACTCCTTGCTGTCCCTTCTCATTCTTCTCTACTTCTTCTACATCTTCTATCCTTTTCTTTTGCCCTTCCCTTTTCCAATGGAGAGGACCATTTTAATTTTGGCAAGTCAGGATGGCATATTTTACTGTTTTGATGAAAAACCTTGGGAAAATGTCATGCTTTGCAGTATGCCAATAAAAGTCTAAATTTGCTGGAAAGTAAAATTAAAGGATCCCTGGGACTGTTGAATTTTTGTTGCGCTCTTCATTTTTGGACAAAACTTTTGTTACAGTGTTACTTATCTTCTTTCTTTTTTTAAGCCACACTTGTGGTATGATCCCCTTGTGACTTAAGTTTAGCTTTTAGATTCTGCTGGTGAGCCTGAGGTACTAACCTAAATCTTTCCCCTTGGTAGTGCCATGTACTAGCAAGATTTAACTAAAGCTTTGGAAACATATGCTGTGAAAATAGACAAAAAACAATAAAGTGATTATTTAGAGTTCAGTAATTTCTTTGACATAATCACTGTTGGTAAAAAAAAAAAAAAAAAAATCATCTCATATGGTGTTTTGAAATATTCTGAGATATATTTTTACTCTAAGCTAACATAAAACTGTTCCAGAGAACACAGGGAACTGAATTTTTTTTTTAATGGATTATTAAAAGATGATAAAAAAGACATAAGGTCTAAATTCTTTATAATATTGCATATAAACCAGCAATATGGTTCAAATTTCATAAGCATTGTAGAAAACAAAGTAATTTCAAACTCCTTGCCTGACACTAATTACCTGTTTGGGCTATCAGCTTTCAGCATGTAAACTCAATCAGAAAGGAAAATAAACTTGCTCAAGTGGATGCACAGTGCACATTGCTGTCTATGGCTGATGTCCCAGAAGATAAAGATGTACTATTTCATTGCTTTATATTATGATTTCTCCTGAATGTTTTATCAGCCACGCATTATATTTTAGACATGTAAATAAAAAGTTGTATGGAAAAGCTTTACCCTTCCTTTGTGGAGCGGAACACAGACTTTGCCTTCCCAAAGTTTCATGTTATTTAGCTAAGATGTCTGCTTTCTGAGGGGTTTTATTTGGTACCCTTTTCTTTCTGAATATAAAATATGTATTAAAGCTGAGCTCATATATTAATTGGTGGAGTTACCCATCCCACCAGAACTGTAATTAATGCATAACTTCTCGTCATTTCCCTGGGGCACCATTCCATGATGCAATGATCTGTTTTGATACCATTCTCTGCCCTGCCATCTGTAAAGCAGAGTTTGAAGTAGTGTCCTTAGAGTACTCTCTGCACATGGCTGTCTATGCATTAGAGAGAAGAAAGAGGCAGTAAAAAAAATTAGCCTCTTCCTTAGTCCATTCTCTGACCTTGAAATAGTCATAAAATGGTATGGTTTTCCATTATTGCTTTAGTATTTATATATATATGTATTACATTACCTTTTCCACTACCATTGGGGGCAATTTTCCTGGGTCTGAAAGACAGCCCTGATATCCTAGCACAGCAGAAAAATTGAAATGCAAGATTACTCACCAGATATCTCTTCTCAGAGACGAAGATGATTATTCATCAATTCTCCTACTCCTCTATTTAGAGTCCTGATATTTTCCCTCAAACTCCTGACCCTTCTCTCAGCTCACTGTGTTAAGTAAAGCTTATCATTTATTCACACTTATCTTAGTATACTAAGACATTAATTATTGTATCTAAGGCACTACACAACTAGATACATTCCTTAGGTTTCTCCATCTTATTTTTCTGTGCATTATTCATCTTTACTCACCCCAACATGCAGCCCAAAATCCTCTAACTCACATAGTGAGACAGAATTCTAACAAGAGGCTCTTTGCTGAGATATGATGACTAGTCCTTTTAACTGTCAGAAATGTTGATTAATGACTCATAATAAAAGGATACAAAACTGCCAACTATTTTATTGTATACAAAACAGGCCCCTGAGAACAGTATTACTTGAGAGTCACGTGAAATGGTTCTGCTAGTGATGCTCAGGGGCAGCACCCCAGTTCAGGGATTTCACTACCAAATCTGGCAAATCTAGATCTGGGGTTAAGGGATGAGGGAGAAGACAAAAAAAATTTTTGTTTTACTGATACTCTTATTTCAAAATGTTAGTTTATGTACTAAAGGAGGCCATTTATACAACAAAATGTAAAGGGTTGAAGTAAGATGAGATGAAACCCAAAATTCCTGTGTATAAGAAACTTGATCCCAACTGGAAGATTTAATCCATACAATTAATTGAGTCAAAGCAGTTTTACATCTCCCCCCAAGTAGGCAACTGGTTAGAAAAAATGCCCTCCAGACATCACTGTCTGTACTGCTTAAAATACTAAATATCTATACCTTTCATAAGGATATCTGCATAAGACACCTAAATTTTGTTACAATTATGGAAAGTAAACCCTCTGTTAATATTTCCTTTAAGATTTCAAAGAGAAAAAATATATTTTCTATTTTATTTTGATGATTAATGAAAATTTCAGTTTAATTTGAAAGTCATATCTACATTATATAATTAGTTATATGACATATCGGTCCCTGATAGGGTACATTTTGGGGAGGAAGGAAAAAAAGAAGAGGGAAAAATAAAGGTGTTCCAATTTTCCAGAATTTGTCTAAATGCTTCTATAAGAATACATATTTGTTTAGTTCTTTGGTGATTGGAACTGCCTCTTTCAATCTGCACTTGGGGTACTCAGTAGCTCTGGTTTGTTTGTTTTTTTTTTTAATATTTTTCCCAATCTCAAGTACACATTTCAAGAATAGGCCCTATGGAACTAGCAGAATTTGTAGAAGAAAAAGTTGTTTTCATGTATGAGGAAGCATCACAGAATTGTGTGTTGTATTCTCAGTACTCCATTCAAAATGTTTAGATAGATAATATTCACAAAACCTGACAGGCACCAAATGAACAGCTTGAATTTATCCTCAGTTCTCTTTTATAGACTAGTATTTAAATGCAACTCTGAATGGCAAGCAAATACCAACATATACTATATACTCTTCAAGTATCAAATCACTTTGTACAAATTAAAACCTACAAGTAGATTTTAAAATGAATTTAGGAAAATTGGAGCTGTTACAATTCTTCTGTAATTATGGATGTGATTATAGGACCTTTTTCTTTTCATTGTGTTGTTGTGTTTTTCTCAGACATTGAATTCTATTGTTACTGTACTGTTACATAAATGATAGGTTTATTTATTTGTCATATTGCAAGGCTGTTTTCAAATCATTATTTTTCTAATAAATGTTGATTTCTTATTACTTTATAAGCATTTTAATGACATCATAAAACTTCATTTCCATGGTATAATGAATTACAAATTGAGCAACATGTAATCATTCCATATTGTAAAAATATTTCTTTGTTGATTTGATGTGTATCATTAAAAAATATAATTATATTCATAGCCCTATGCACAAAGAATTTTCTTGTCAAAGCCACAAAGTCCATCCGGGTATTTGGAATATTGTAAAGCTTTGAAAGTTTCTACAAATCTTCCTAGATGAGCAAATTTCTTGTAATTTAAGAATATTTTTTTGAAACAAATTGAAGTAGCTGTAAAACGTTGGTGTGAAAGGAATCTTGAAACAAAGAAAAAATATGTAAGAGGACATAAGATATAAAATAACCATATTCTTAGTTCAAATTAGAATTTCAACATTAATAAAATGAACATAGGGACCTGAACAATGTCTAGGAAACAAGAGATTATAAGAAGCTCATTAGGAGTCTTGAAAGCTTTCAGTTTTCTGGATGTGCAGGCTGTGTGTCTTTCAGCCTTGACCAAAAGTATGACAGACTAAATTTGTTTCTACTTTCTTCTTCCTCCAAGGAAAGAACTTCTGGTTTAGCCTATCTCATGGTTGCTACTGCTTCCTAATTAACTCTAGCATGCAGGATTATGATAAAAACCATAGGGTCTGATCTCTTCTCATTCCTCTGTTCTTTTTCTCTGTGTACTCAGTGTAAGATAATAGGATGAAAATAATCAATTTAAATTGACATATTCAGATCAAGACTGTTGCCTTTTGGGATATTTAGAGAGTATGCTTACTATGTCTTTATTCCCAGTACATTTATCCTGTCCAAGTCAAAAATTAATTTAAAATTGAGATTAGAACTTTAGACCTCTGCTGTATTGATATACTCAATTGCAGATTTTTCCCTTGAATTTCACTGGAGTAATTCCAAGGTTTATGCCAATACCAAGCTAGTATCAGGCTTGGTCTTATTGCTCCATAGACCAGTGATTAGACATAACTCCCCTTTTTCCTCTCATTTTGTGTGTAATTCTAAGTATTCTAAATAAATGTTTTAAAGAGAGTAGATGAAAATACTCCAGATTCACATAAGAAAAATTGTAGAATTTGACTATATTTTCTGCATGTTGTTTAACCATTTTCTTCTTAACTTTAGTATTTCAAAGTCTGAACAAACTTACTTTATTTCTTGAATATGGTGTGGGCCTTCCCTGCCCCTACTGGTAGGCTACACATTTCTGTTCATAAAACTACTGTTATTAAATTGTCACTTGATGGACAGAAAATAACATGATTAGAAAAAATATTTTCTATAGCTTTACTTTGAAATCATCATAGGGTTTGTCAATAAATAAATCTATTTTTATGACCTTTAACCAGTCATCTTCTATGCAGAAACTCCAATACTTTTATGTGATCATGTGGTACCCTGTGAGGATTCATGATCAGAGAATTTCTCTTGCCTTTGAAGTCTTTCATGTTGAGCTGACATTAGTCACTCATCACACATTAGTGTTGAGAGCTGCATCTGCATTTGCACTAGAAGTAATACAAATTCTCATATTTACCTTTTAGGTTATCAGCTCTGCTACATTCTCATTCCTCAGGTTTGCTTATTTGTTAGTATAATACTTCCAGCTGCACCAAAAATACATTCTTAATAATCATTGGAAAGAGAACATCTTAAATTCCTAACAGCTGTTTTATTCAAGAAGGGCTATATATATAGACTGGATCTTGTCATTTTACTGTCCAAGGTGCACCTGTGATTCTTAGACCTGCAAACTTGCTGGAGAAGACAATTTGTCTCCTAATATTTTTTTGGGACTGTTTTGGGGTTTTGCTACCAATCAAGAAATAATAAAAAATATAGAGTTTTTCCCTATAGTTCTGTTTTATTCCTCAGTGCAAAGCTCTGATTGAACTGTTTAGTGTTTGAACACTATGATGATGATAGAAAATCAAAGCTACAGTTAGACAAAGGTAAATAATTTTTATTAATGCTAGGGACTACCCTGGTGGTATGGCTAAGAATAGAAATATTATGTATTTTCCATTCCATTTACTAAAGAGGAAATCAACAGCGACTATGAAAGGATTTCTTCAATTATATTTTACCCTGCTGGTTACTCTCACTGTCCTTCAGAGAGTGGCCCTCTCCTTTAACATAACTGATCTGACATGTTTTTTCCTGCATAATCATTGCTAAGTCTTTCTAGTGTTACAGGAATCATTCTTCATGTCCGAAGAACCATATGAAGTTAGATATGGATATCAGGGCTAAGGAGAGAAAACTTAGATTTTCCAAGAGAAAATTTAACACACCCTCCAGGATTCATTGGCTAGTTTTACACTAGCAGGTAGTTACCTCCTAATGGTACAACAGGAGTGAACAAAAAGAAACTCTGTCCTTACAGCACAGTCTATGTGGTCTAGGGTTTTACTTCAGGATGGTTTCGTTCTGTCTCCTAGCTAATGTTTCCATCTTACATGTGATACAAAGCCATAAAAAGTAAAGGTATTCTGCAGCTCTGACCACACTACCAATTGTCATATTGACCTTTTCCTGTCTCAGGCAAATTGTAGTAGCATATCATAGCCCGCATCAGCCAGGGCTCAAATAAAAATCTCATAAATGAAAACGGAGTTAGTTTCTATTCCTTCATATGGTTTTGCCTGTTACTATTCATGTTCATCTCCAATTAACACACCAGCATGCAATTGTCTTAGGAATATGGAATAAACAGCAGCAATGAGTGTAATACCCTTTTTGCAGACACAGTTGCAGGCTTTCGTCTTTGAGTTCATGGCACCGTGAGCTACTGCTGCTTCATTATCCTGGCTTAACGTTTCCAAAAAATCACACCCATGCCAAAAAGGAAGTGCTTCTCTCTCCCTTCCTCTTGTGAAGTCCTGCAACATGGAACTAGTAGAGATCAGTGGCCTGACGAGTTTATGGTCAACAAATCCACTACCGCGAGCAAAATAATGGTCAAAACTTTAGATGGCATTCTCCAAAACTTGTTTGGATGATGTGGATAACACCAAGAAAAAAATACAGGCTTTTAGTTACAGCCTTTTAAATGATGTAGTACCTGTCTATTGAAGTATCTGCTGATAAATTTGTGGATAATGTCAATGTGGTTAATTATATATTCCTATCTCAAATTTGTGGGGATGTTAGTGCTTTCTCTAAAAGGATAACCACAATAATTCACCACATTTGGTTCTGTCTGATTCACTGGGAAATGCTACCTACTCACATGACTTGACAGATTTTGTACCTGAACAAGAAAGAGGTAAACCTTAATAGAGTGGGGTGTACCTTTGGTTGACTAAGTCTAAGGTTGTTGGGACTATATGACAAATTTAGGAGCAGGGATGGGAACATGAGAGTGGAGCAGGATACTCCAAGTGCCTTCAAGAATTTAGTGCTTTCTATAAACACATGTAATTCCCACACTAATGGTAATCTCTTAATTTTTTTTTTTGTTTCCTCCATAAGAATAAATACATGCGTTTGTTATTAAAAAAAAAAAA
The DNA here is from genome assembly GCA_013397555.1 of Urocynchramus pylzowi. Lineage (NCBI taxonomy): Eukaryota > Metazoa > Chordata > Aves > Passeriformes > Fringillidae > Urocynchramus > Urocynchramus pylzowi. The sequence continues at coordinate 216,735 of VZRH01002842.1, read as the reverse complement.
AAAAAAAAGTAAAGAAATAAAAATCTCTTGTACTGAGTTAGCAGGGTAACTCAGTCTATATTCTCTATGACTCTACTCCTTTCACTGCAATTGCCTGTGATGTATTTCATAAAGACCGTGCAAAACACCATAATGCTGGTTTTCAGAGTCAGCAGCCTGAAATTCTTACTGAGAATAAGTTTTACTGTTTCTGATTTCAAACCAAGTGAAAATAGAGCATTCAGTGAAACCATGTACCATTAGAAATCATAGCAAATTTCTATATTTGTGTCTACAAATATGGCAAAACATGCCTCCCTCCTGACCTGATCACAAAGAATTGCACAACTCACAGCTGAGCCTTTACCTGAAGACTGTCTACTAAAGCAAGAGATAAAAACCTGCACCTGCTGTTGGTCCTGCAAGCCTTTAGCCACCTGAGCCTGAAGTGGCTGCTTAAAACTTTATGAAGGGAAATCCATGACCCAGTCAAGTCCTGGGAGCAGGTTTTCTCTGCCACTGCTTACCCTCAGTAGCCTATCAATGGCTGGAGTATCCTGTGAATGATGAAAAAAGAGCAAGGGATGGGAAGGGGAGCATTACAAACAGCAAACATTATCACTAACTGCTCTGTACCCTGAATGAAAATACCTTCTCTCCTGCTTGTCATTCTAGTTTGTAGGCTGAGAATCAAAAAGCCATATGACAGAAAAGCAGCCCATTTCTGGCTTTGATCATATCATCAGCTTATAACCCACTGTTTTTGAAAAAGACCATGGAACCATGTGCATTGGTCTTTAGAGGACTCTGGTGAGTGCACTTCTATGGTTTACCTAGTTCTGTGGCTGAATTAGATTCACACAGGGCATAGGCTGGGCAGGTGTTTTTTGACATACCTAAATTCCAGGCAGAAGATTCCCTCACAGCTCAGAGCCTCAGAACAGCTTTTAAAGACAAAACAGCCTTTATGATTCAGTGCTATGTGTCATCTCTCTGCAACTCTGACACCAGGGCTGTCATTCCTCCCTCCCACTGCACATGTAACAATGACAGGTACAGAGGAACACCAGAATTTCTTTTCAGCATGAAAACTAGAGTCCTCACACAGGGGGTTCCTGATAGAATCTCTGGCAGGGAGCAAGCAGGAAAGGTATCTGTACTTTTGTCCTCATGTACTTTTGTCCTCATTGAGAAATGAGAACAATAAAGCAGTGCTAGGTTGTTCCTAAACTTCCCTATATGGAGATCCCAAGACCTCAGGTGTGAGCATGCAGTCAGACAGAAGTGCTGGTGGTACCCTGCACCACGAAGGTCAATTCAAGAGCTTGTAATCAATGAACATCTGCATTGCACCCAAAGTGTGGTGCTCCTACTGAGCCTTCATAAACAGGGTCTTCATCTTCTGAGATGACTGAGGCATTTTTTGCCTACCCACAGGCAGTTAGATACTTGCAGAAGTTTATCATAATGATGCATAAATTTTGATGCTGTCATTTCCTTAGGAATGAGCTCTTTCACTTCCTCAGGAACTCATCTGGGATCATGTTGAATCTTTGTAAATACAGTACCAATAATGGGGTAATAATAGAGTGAGACAAAATATGCAAGATATCACTGAACTACAAATGCATGAAAAGACAGAAATTAATTTAAGTGAAAGGAAGTGTGAGTAAATGATTAAGGCTCATTATTTGAAGGGCTGAGAGGTTGTGGGCAATAGCAGACATGACAGTACCTATACTTCTAATGGGATGTGTGTCTGTTGAAGAAACTCATGATAGTGTGGAGCAGGTAGTTCAGATACTTTGAAATCTCTAGTGCACATTTGGTAACTGACTGGAATGGAGAGCCCAGTTTATTTTACTCCAAAAGGACTTTTGGTTGTACTTACTAAGAATATTCTCAGTGTGTTTCAAACAAATACACTCTTGTGGTGCAACTTTGGAACTCACTTCAGAAGTGCTGTGATGATCTGAAAGAAAGTGTTGTTTTGTTTAAATCCACCTAATATCCTGTATAGAAATTAGTAGGCAGTGAAGTGGCATTTCCAGTAGTTACAAGAGAGAAGGAAGGCCAGAGAATTGCAGGTGTTTATGGACAGGTGGAATGGAGTTTTCCCCTTTATTGAAGAGTGAAACTAAATCTGACATCTTAAAGAGCTGATATGAACTAAATTTCACTGATACAGCTGCTGAGACAGTGATATGACACTGAAAGATATATTGTTATATGAAAATTTCTTTGAAACATTTTACTTTTAGTGTCATTAAGACATATGGCATGCATAATTTTAATATATCTTTGTGTCAAATGATGAGATTATTCCCTTTTTTCAAATTTAATTTTTGCAATTTTATTCCAAGCTAAAAATTTAGAATTGCATTTTCTAAACTATAGCTCCAAATATCACAAAGACACAATAGCATCATGTCCTTTAATGCTCCTACATCTAACTGTACAATGGTTTTATTATTGCTCTGTGCCCAAATACAACTTGTTTCTTTTGCAGCTCTCAGGCAGACAAAACAAAACAAAACAAAACAAGTCTTTGAGGAGGAAAAACATACTTAAAAGGAAATGTACCCATTTGTCTCAGCACAGCACTCTGAAAAGGCATAGGGTAAGAAAACAATAAGAAATACATAAACTGAACAGAAGCAAATAAAATCATGAGTAATACTATTTGGATGCTTTTCCTGACATAATAGGTTCCATTGTTGAAAGAAACAATGTATCTGCAAAAATGTGCCACAAATGATTCACCAGCTAATAAAGTCTGCATCAGGAGTTCAATGTTCACTATGAATCGTTTAGTTAAGACCTGCTACTCCCATATTCTTTCTCAGCTCTTTAAAAAACCCCACTGACATCCCCCCATTTCTTCCTCAAATTCTTTTTTCATTTAATTTGGATATCCAAAGAATCATTCTCTTGTACCACAGCTACAGTGAGCATAAATACTTTTTACCCATGTCTTTGCCCTAATTCTGTCTTTTAGAAATGCTTTAGAAATGGAGATGTAAGCATTACTTTCCCATTTCTCCTGCTCTCCTTTCTTTCCTTTTCATCCAAGATAGAGGCAGCTGCAGTCCAAGCAGTATATTCATAAAAGAGGACTCACAAAATGACTGGCCTTCATCTTTGTATTTGTCTATATATCGAGAAGATAATGGAATGTGAGATGAAATTTAAATTGGCAAAACTAGCTCTGTTATTTTGTTGGTAAAAATATTCAGATAAGCTGACATAACACTCAGTTCTTTGGGATCACAGGCAACAACTTACTTCCAAAAAATGCAGAATGTGAATTGTTGGGTGCCTCTTATCTTCATTACACCTTTTCCCTTAACAGGGTGTTTTTCCAGCTTTCAAATCACAAATGACTTCAGAGAGATCTAGTGTGATCATTAAGGGCTGTATTCAGCAAATGTCAGCCTTACATAGCTTTATATGTAGGGCTTCTGCAGGCTCCCACAGCCTGACAGCTTTAAAGCTGAAAAGTCTCAGTGCAAATCCCAGTGAAACTCAGGCACCATCTTCCCTTCTGACTAAATTGAAGCACAGAGGCACTCCTGAGATACATTTAATTCAGGACAACTGTTCCCAGGAATAAGGCTGCTGCAGGGAGTACCATTCCGTTTTCTGCTGCCTAGTAACATACCACTGCATTCTCTGTCAGACACACAAGGCCTAATCTTCAGGCACCATCACTTATATATAAATTCAGCAATAAGGTGGTCTGATAGGTGGACCATATTTGATCCCCAATCCTCAAAAAAAGTGACTAGGTAGGGCTTATTGTCCAAAGCAGCGCTCTGAGGTTCAACATTCAACCAAGAAATCTCAATTCTGATTGTTTTTTAATTGTAATTTACTTGTTAAGGTAAAACATTCTTTTATGCATTGATGTGTGTCTATTTACAATAGTAACAGTCAAAACAAAACCATAATGACATGTCTTGGCACAAGATGGATCTTTTTACATCTACTGCATGAAGAAATTTGAGCACTTCCTGCTCTGTACATAAAGTGTAATGGAAGAGTAGAAGTTAAGGAAGATATATTGAAAATTTTTTCCCTTCAGACAGCTTCATTGGACTTTTTTAGGCATGTTTATTAACTTCTGTTAGCAAGTGAAATACACACCTTTGCTGGAGATGGCTCCAAATAGAAAAACAATCATATGTTCAGGACTCATCTTTGTTCTGTACCAGCCTCACAAGATGAAGAATCATGAAAGAAGATAAGGTCCTTTCTGGCTTTAGAAAGCATTTCAGATTGTAAAGTTCTTAACAGCTTTAGATTAGCAATGGGAAATTGTTTATTTTAGTCTTGAACAAAGCTCAAGTTCTTGCAAATCCTTTTTTTAACATAAAGATCATATGGCTGTGCAGATGGTCCAGACAACAGAAACAGATATTAAATAATTATTCAGACAACTTAGAAATACTTTGTTCTTTAAGACTCTGGCAGCAATAACACACACATTAATTACTTTAATATTTTTTAAATATTTTTTACTGGATGAAAGCTATAGACATTATATTGTTGCCTAAAATCATTCCTTTATGGTTTAAAAATTATTCCTACTTGGTTTCACCTGAAAGGTATAGATATATAAGAGTGTACATCTGTTTGTAGCTGTAGATGTTCTCTTAGAACATTATGGCAAGGAGGACACTGAATCACAGTAACACTACACAGACTCATGTCTGTGTTTTGTCTATAGGGAACACTGAGGCATCTGCAATATATCACAGAGCTGGAAAGCTGGTCTATACTTCTATCAGTCTGGGTGAACTAACTTTTAAGGAAAGAAAAGGCTCCAGCAGTAATCTTGTTAGGCTATTCAATCAGCAGTGATGCAAATGTGTCTTCATTAGGAAAGGTCCCATCTTCGCTCATGTCTTGTACACTATGTGGAAAAGAGGTAATCTGGTTTATCTCCTAGCAGAAATTAAAAAAAAAAACAAAAACAAAACAAAAAAGATGGCCTTGTTTCTGTTTTCTTGCTTTAAAAGATGGTTAAATCATCTTTCTCAAACTCAAGAAACAAATAATAAAACTGGATGGCCTATGCCTGAATTTCAAAGTGGAATATACTAATAATGGAAAAAAATAAGGAGATGTGGAAAATCAAAGAAAAACTAGAAAAATTATGAGGCTGAGGATGGGCTGGGTTGTCTCAGCAGACCTTGAAAGTATGCAGAGCTTTTGTATAGGAGAAAAATGGAGTCACCCCATTAACTTTCAGATAAGTTTGAATGGCAGACCTCCAGTGTTGCTGCCAGCCCTCTTCAGCAGGATGGAGAAAAAATCTGTTGGAAGATTAGAAAATTCTGTAGGTTATCTCACACTAAAATGTTGACAGATATTGCCTATTCTGAGCATCTTCTAGCTTATTAAAACTGAGGGACCTCCTTGAGAAGAGTTAAGTAGACACAGTCCTTTCTTCAGCAAGAAGTGAACTTTTTTTTTAGAGATGAACTGTGTCTTTATTCAGGTTTATAAATAGAGACAGAAAGTATACATATATAATTTCAGAAAGTAAGTACTTTGCACCAGGCAAGTAGAAGATATTCAACCTAGTGAAGGTTACAGGTACACCAGATCAGTCCAGGAAAAGTTCCTTGTACTCAGATTAAAAGAGATATACTTTTGCAGGCTAATGTGTCTCAAGCTGTCATCATGAATGCCCACACTGTAGCTTACACCAATGGCTAGGTTTAGATCAATATTCTGTGTGGTCCTATTGAGGATGACTCTTAAATCCCTCTAAATTCTGTCAGACAGATTTTGCTTTTCATCTTCATTCCTACGTAACTTAAGCTCTAAAATGACAATTTAGAGGTACCAAGATTCTTTTGGAATAAACAAGATACAATAAAGCAAATTTTAGATCTCTGAGTCACAAACTGACTCCTTTGTGTTTGTTACTAGACATTGTTTCTCATTCAGGACTTGATAACTAAAGACTGTCCTTTTTTAAAATATTGCTTTTGTTCTCTCCTCAAAGCCCCTAAAACATTCAAACATGAGAATTATCTAATTATTGACTGTTCAGTTTCTTTAATTAATCTCTTACCAAATTATTTGTACTTACTTGAGGCCCATCAATGTCTGCCTGTTTTCTTTTAATGATTGAATGAGGTGCATTCTCTGTGCCATGCTTCTTTGTACACTTTCTCATTAATAGACACACATCTCTAGTAACAATTGTGTCTGTCTTCAGCTTCCAGTGCAATTATCTTCCTCTGTGTCTGTTTTGTAAAAGGTATTTAAATGCTCTGACCTCTTAATCTTACTTATCCCTGTGCAAAGAACAGTATCTCTTTTTGAAACTGTTTACTGTAACACTTTTTAAAAATTTCCATAGTTCGTTGCTCCCAACTTTCATTTACTCTTCCTGGATATCTTAAGTTTTTCTCTTAGTTTGAAGAAGTAAGTGTATTTGAACTTTGGTTCTTTTTTGGAAATGGCCTTTTGAAGTCATGCTATAGTGCATAAAATTAACTGTTTACTGGAGCAAGTAATAGAACTTGGGATTCAGAAGACAGTGTCCTGGTCACCAGATAAGAGTCTTGCTATTTTCACAGTGACATGATAAAATTTATAATGTATTGGCTAAACTTCAGATGAGTCCTGGAATGAAGCAAGTAAGAAGCTGATTTAGACTGCATACTTCACAACCAAGTCTGCAGACACTTGGCCACTACATTTTTCTAGCTGTCAAAAGGATTCACTTTTCTGCACATCCAGTTCTTCCTTTTCCCCAGATTTGATCTCAGACATAGCTAAGACCAATTGTGCATGAACTAAAATAAGATAAAATTTGCAGATAAATATCTGAGTAAAGGAAGATACTAAAGTCTGAAAGGAATAAGGACACATGTACACAATATGTTGGCCTTCCTATTTCACAAAAGGTGGATTAAACAGTCTCCTACTGAAAATTCTGGTTTCTTTAAAGCCAGTTTTTATGTGCCTAATTCTCTCTATGCATTGCATAAAGAACCTTGAAAACTGACTTGGGGCTATGGATTCCACAGTTTATCAGGAAGGCTAAGAGTTAGGTTTTCTGCAATATTTAGCATTGTGATACTTAAGTCTCTTTATGGATCCAGACTCCCAAACACCTATGATTAAATTGGTAGGTGGAAAACTAAATGCTGACTCTACTATAAACTGAGAACAACTATTGAATTTCAACAGCTATATGACTGCAAAAGGCCTGGACTAATAACTATAAGCAGTTCAAATGTGAACCCTGAAGCTCTCCAGATCCATTAGCTTCCAGAATATTTCTTAACATGCACACTAAAAAAATGACACTCGTTTTTTACCACTTTCACCTCCTACTCATCTCTACCAAGCAGAAAAAAAAAAAATAAAAAAAGAACATAAGTTAATCGTTGAATATACTGTTATCTGATGAGTCCAGTGAACCCAGCATAGTAAAAGCATTATAGCATTATCTAATTCTATCTTTCAGAAAATTAAAACAAAACAAAATAAACCAAAATAAAATAAACCAAAATAAAATAAAATAAAAGTTTTTAAACTGGAGTAGATATTGAAAAAATGCATATACACCATGCTTGTAAGGATCACTGTGCTTGTTTCAGAGAATGGACCTCAGTTTCTCTTACTTCATTAAACTCTTTTACCACTAATAGAATAAAATTTCTCCATTGATTATAGCCATGTTATTCTGAGAACTATTTAAAAAAAATTAAATAAAACAATAGAAAACCAGAATAAGAAGATTCAGAAAATGCACTTTCTGCTTACTCTTCACTGGGGTCACTGCAGGTCAGGTATATCTGCAGGTCTTGAGCAGGCAGGTTGGCATAATAGGTGCAGCTTTGGGCCCTGGCCTACTTCCTCAGTCTGGGATACCATCTGGATGAATTTGGCAGGTGTCTTTCTCTTCCTGGTTCTCTTGAGTTTGGTCAGGGGTGGATAAACTCTTTCATCTCAGTGTGTCTGTGCCATATGCTGCAGGAAACAATTGATTTCAGTCTTAGGTTAGAAGCCAAGAGAGAAAGGGAATGGAGAAGAGGGGAAAAAAACCCCAGAAAATGGAAAGAGACACCTAGGGAAATAAACACAGGGAAGCAACCTCAGAAATGCGAAAAATAAGTTCTTACTGCAATAGTCATGACATGAGATTTTTCAAAACTCCTTGGCATTGAGCTGTCTCTGAAATAACGAAAGTGCAAAGATACTGTCTAAATATTTGCAGTGACAGGGAAGATTTTCATACTTCTTTAAGGTTACTTCTCTGAAGACCTTGTAATTGATCATCAATGTCTCGTGTTAAAAATTATGAAAGAAAGGACCTATGAGGTGTTATGATTAAAAATATAAAATTAAACACCCTCTAATATTTATAGCCTGTTCAATTTTTCATCACTTAACTCCCATTGTTTATAATTTTAAGTCTTCTCAAAGTAGTAGGGTCATCTTAATTACTTGCATACATCCAGAATAATATTTTCAACATCACACCTTTGTCTTTTTCTTCCTTGACCTGGAATTACTAGAAATTACTGTGGGGTTTTTTTTTCCCCCTACCAGAATCTTTCATTCGCTTGCTTATAAAGACACTGTTTTAAAATACCACATTAATTCTGTTTCAGTTTGAAACAAGAAATTTCCTTTTTTTTCCCATTAAAAAAGCCCCTAACTTCCTATGTAGAACTACTTCAACCCATTTACCTTTGCTACCAAAAAATGTGAGAGGTAAGAGTACAGTGAACATTTTATTAGCAGTCACAACCCCCAGCCATAGCCACCCTGTAGGCAGCCTTAAAGCACGCTGCCTCATGTAAAGTCTCCCAGGAAGAACAAAGTCTGCTGCAAGGCAAGGACTGTATCCATGAAAGAATAGAGCAGACAAATCACAGCACAGACTACCACATTCTCCTGTTCACTTTAGCTTGTTAGCGTGGGGGTAAAAAAAAGAGCCTACATTTCATTTCCCTGTAAAGTTATAAATCAAGCTAGAAAAAAGTAAGGCACTAATATACAATTATACAATTGTTTCTCATCATACCTGAATCTAAATGAGAGCAGTTAGCCAAGGCTCTTATGTTTTATAAAAAGAAACAGGATCCTTGAACACCATGCCCATAACATGGCATGACAGCAATAACACTGAAACAGCCTTATGATTGGTGGTGTCAATTGCTCCTTAAAGATTTGAATAGTTCATTAGAAAAGAACTTCTGCTACTTATAATCTAGAGACTCTTATACACTTTAAAAATTTTGCTTTCAACAATAAGCTTTCTTTTTCTAAAACCTTCTGATGTGTTTATATTTGATTTCTTTACTTCTCTGCTTTTTAATACAGATGATTTTCTCAGCAGGGGACAGTCACAATATTGATTCTATTGATGTAGATGATACACATATACATGTATAACCCTCTGAATATAAATACCCCTTTCCTCTTGTTTATCATTCTATGACTGTGCTGAAAGCAAGAGGTGTTCAACTACTGTCCCTGCATGTGGCAAAAAATTTTCACTTATTTTGCCCCACGTTGACATTTAAATCTCTACTGCAGAAAAACATTTCTGAATCCAAAATATTCTTACAATTTTATTTGTAGGAATATTAAATTTCTTTATCATCTGAGTAAATATTTCTTCATTTATGCAATTTCAGGTAATTGTAGCTTGGTTACAAAGCCAACAAGGAACAGAATAATTCATATGAGAATTATAATTTGTTACCTGCAAACACGAGTAGATCTTGCCATGGGATGGCTCTACCATCTATTTATTTTCTGAAAAAGTGTCCATCATGTATATTGTCTTATGAGACATCCATTTAGAGTAGTAATTTTAGGTCTGTGATCACCACAATACTATGCTACACAGGCTGTGTACAAGCTGCTTTTAACAGATAATTGAATATGGATTGAAAAGAGCTATTATGGTCCAGTCAAATCATATTTTCTATAAGAAGGCTAACAATTTGGTTCAGATTAGTCCTCTCATTCTCTCTTCCTTTAAAATAAGTCAAAACTATATTTGGAAATGCACTACAGAAATGCTTATGCTCCATTAGATTATTTTCTAAGAATATTAGTCTTAAAAAATAATTACCACTAAAAATTTTGGGTAGAGCCTCACAATACCATTTCTCTGATAGCAGTTCCAGCTGAAAACATACCTTAGCCTTTTGCTATTGATTCAATCCCCCTTCTAATTATCCCAGTATAACAACTTTAGGTCCCAGGCTGGAAGGACAAAAAACTACAAGATAAAATATTTTTCTAGAGATAATTAGGATTGGTCTATTCAGATAGTCCATGGAATCAGATCAGGAAAAAAAAAAATTATGTTGTAAGAAGAATTTAGATTGATTTACCATTCAGAGGTAGCATTTCAATAACTTTTTTTTATAGAAAATTATGTGTATACACAAAGTCAGACCTTTAAAAGCAATACGCTTAGGCTCACAGGTAAATTTTATCATCCAGTTGCAGGTCAGGGACTTATGAAAATATTATATATAAATTTTCTTATGATTATTTTGATAGTTATACTGGAGATATTTTTTCAGCATTTTAAAGTTGCAATATTGAACCATAAGGAAAATATGGCAAAATATTCTCAGAAGACACAGAATAGATAAATCCTTCTCAATTTATTAGGACAGAGAAAACTCACATTTAGAGCAGGATATGGGAATGAACCCATATTCAGGTATAGTAGATCCAAAAGATCCAAAAGCAGATCTAAACCTGTAAGTGAAGCCAATAATCAGAACCTATTCCTCAGTTTCTCTGTTATTCAGGGGTAGAAAATATGTCCTATATTAATATTAATTTCTATGTCCCTGGATAAAGCTAAAGCTGTCTCATGCTTTACTGTTTCTGTGCTAACCTGGTACAGAGAAGTAGAAGTATCCTTTGGAACTGATTGCTGTAGCAGTGAAATGCTGCCCACAAAGGTAATTGCTGCAGCACAAGTACAAAAGCACTAATGCTTTCAGATTTGTGGCAAAATATCCCCCCTCAAATTTCTTCCAGTTAATGTTTTCACAATGCAATAGGATTGATATGAAAACTGGAGGCCAGGAGCATTTGCTGCTAGATGTGTCCCCAGTTGATTCCTGCATGTACTACAGGAGTCATCCTGCACTATCAGAATATGTAAAAAACGTAAGAAGATTCAAAAGGAATGAAATATATGTGTTTGAAATACATCTCTTTCTCTTACCTCTCCTTCTCTCCCTTTTTTTTTTTTAATACCCTCAAACATGAGATAATGGAGACTAACAGCAGATTATTTACAAAGTCTAAACTACTTACTGAGTGAGCTCTCATTGAGCTCAAATACAAAATTTAAGGAAAATATTGACTGGTTTTATTGGTGTGAGGAAAAGGTTATCCATGGCAGAGTATGCCATCAAAAAAAATAATAAAAAAATAGTATCTACAATTTCTAAGTATTTGTTATATATTCTGATTAAAGCATCAAATTAATAATCTATTCTAAAACATAATATGTACATGGTCCAAAAATACTATGTTTCCATTTTACCATCTCTGCAACTTCAGAGCTGGTTTTAAAGGAATTCTATCAAACACCTACTTATTTGTGAAGGAGGCTTTCCACTCCAATTCCTTTCATTTATCTTTTTGAGCTGGAATCTTTCTCTACTTCTGCTCTTCCTGAAAGGACCACCTAGCTCACCAGGTAGTTTGTGATTTAATGGGGATTGTTCTGTGCTAAACCTTTGAAAAATGTTCAGTTTTGTTTAGAAACATGTGGCTTTGACAGAAACTTGTCACACATGTGTGAGTGTGCTGGTGAAGAGCCACTGAAGATAGTTACCATGCAACTCTTTATCCTATTAAATGCTTAATTTGCATGTACACATCATCAATGAGTGCTTTTATCACTTGTTTACTGCATATTAGAAGGAAGCACCTCCAGCTAGTCCTAGAACTATGAAATGCTCAGGTTACCTGAGTGCTCATGAAAGGTGAGACAAAAATTTCCTCTTGCGTAGGACTTAATACCTGCTGTCTTAACATAATCTGTTGACTTGCTAGTTCCAATCTTTTGCACCTTTTTCACAGTGGACTGATTCCATAACTTCAGGTTACAAATTCCACGGCTATTTTGTTCTAGTACCTCAGCATCCTGCCTGTAGTATCCAAGCCTCTTAGCATTTCCATCTTTTAACACTTAACAACAACAACAACAACAACAAAAAGCAGAGTTTAATTGACACAGTTATCTGATATAATTAGTCAACTAATTTTTTTTTTATAAAGTTTATTTGGCCAAAGTCCAAATTCTATGTGTCTTGTTACCTGCATCTTGTCTATGCTGCTGAGAAATAGCATCCTAGCTTTTGTGTAAAACCATCTGGTAATTCTTAATTTTCTGCATACCCTGTTGCAAGATCTACTTTGCTTTTCTGACACCAAAAGTCTCAAAATCTATTCTGGGAATCCAGGCACATCTCTTGTCCGGTTTCAGATCTCTCATGTCTAATTAATGCTGTTTCATTCTAACAATGAAGCACCCAATTAAATACATTAATACAGTTATGAACCAGGTTTCCATAAGACTCCTTGCTAGTTGTCTGGAAGTATTAATTATACTTCATGCAAATATCAGTATTAGAGCAGAGCAATTTATTTTCTGCAAATGTTTAGGTGAAAATGCCTTTTTAATTATTATACTCTTTGTTGGTTTATGAAACTTTGGATGTTTTTATACTGCTAGTAGTGGTAAATGTTGGACTTTGGGATGGCTTTTATTTTTGTGGTGTTGAAGAAGTGGGGGGATTGCTTGATTTAATTGCTTGATTGCTTGATATTTTTGGTTTTCAAGAAATAGAGCAGGGGAATGGATGATAACTCCTGACATTTTCACCTTTAAAGTAAACTTTCAACCTATTTTTAAGCCTTTTCTAATTGAGAATTTGGTTCTTCTGACTTTCTCATGGGGCATGTGGGATTTCAGGACATCTAAAGAGCTTAAATTTCAATGGTGGTGTTGTTGCTGTTATTATTATTGTTATTATCCTGCATACTGCATAGGTATTCATTAATAATTAAGGAATAATTAAATTTTTAGCTTGAACTCTTGTTTTGGATGGTAATAGTTGAACTTGTAAGCATGGTAATTGTTCAATACCTCTCTCCTGTTTTGAAGAACTTGATAAATATGAAAGAACATACTGGCTATCCTTATGCCAGTCACTCAGCCTTGCAGGAGCAAGACACATTCATAAAGCACTTGTAAACTTATAAGAAGCAGGGACATTTTGAAGTGAGTGACATTTTAGAGTTAGATATAGTGATAGCTAAGCCATGTGTTATGGTTTAAGCCCATCTGCAAATAAAGCACCACCGAGCCGCTCGCGCAAACTGCTCTTCTCACTGGTGGAATGGGGAGAAAAAGCATAGAAAAACATGTAGATTGAGATAAGAACATATCAATAATTGAAAATAAGGTAAAATACAATAATTATGATTAATTATAATAATAATGATATTAAAAAGGGAGAAAGGAGTGACATAGGATAAACTTGCTCACCACACCACTGACTGATGTCGAACCTTTCTTCTGAACCCAGATCAGCTTCCTTTCTGGGTAACTCCCCTCAGCCTACATACTGGGCAGGACATTCTTAGGTGTGAAAATCCCTTTGGTCAGTTCAGGTTACCTGTCCCAGCTGTTCTCCCTCACAGTTTCTTTTGCATCTCTCCTCACTGGCAGAGCATGGGACCAAAAAGTCCTTAATTTAGGATAAACATGACAACAAAAAGCCAACACATCAGTGTTATCAACACCATTCTCATTCTGAATCCAGAACACAGCACTGTAACAGCTACTGAGAAGAAATTACTCTAGCTGAAACCATGATACCATGTTTTCTCACTGATTCATGAAATAAAATGAGAAGTTTCTTGATTTAGGTTGTCATTCTGGTTTTGAATTACAAGCAGATGTGGGAGTTATGGAATATATCTGCAGAATATTGTGGAGACCTGTTCTTTATATGTGGGGACCTATTCTTTAAGTATAGCAAAACTTTCAGTCATATTAAATGACAAAAAGAAATTTACAAGTGTTATATTATAAAAAAATGAATTACCTGAAATTCTCCACCAAAAACAATAAATGGACTAGGTGAATGAGGAAATGTTTTTTTTGTAATTAATTCCCAGATCTGGAAATTTGTTTTCCACTAGATAGAGCAATAAAACAAATACAAGAGGCTTTTAAAAATTTCTTTAAGTAGCATATTATGTTATCTAGAAGAATTAGATTGTAAAATTTGCTCTTACATGTGAACAAAGTAGGAGTGAACAAAATAAAGAGTAGAAAGGACAGGTAATACTGAACCCACCAAAGCACAATTTTGATGTATTTATATGGGTTTTTTTCGGTTCATTTGTATCCATAAGGAAATTGTCCTAGCAAAAAAGTCTGTGTAAAATAGCCAAACTCTGAATACTGAGTATGTAAAAGGAAGGACAGAAATAAAAACAAGTATTGCAGCCTTGAACTCAGTTTGGGAGTTTCTACTATATAGTCAAAACACATCTTCTGAGATTTTCTTCTGTCGGTATGTTTATGCACTTTCTCTTTTCAAGGGACTCCTAAAAAACCACAAATAACAAAAGAACCCATAAAGCTCACCTGAGGAATGACATAGACTACTAGAGCTATAAGTTCTTTACCATTTATATAAAATTTCTACAGTTCTTATTTTCACCTGTTTAGTTTTAACTTTCTAGTTTTACAATGCATAATCCAAAATCCCTCTTTAACTTCCCATTCAAACTGGATGAATGGGATTTTCCTTTCAGCCTGCACCTTCTTACTGGTAGCAGAAATTATTGTTGAGCAATTCATTCATACAATCAATATATGGACATTTTAATAACAAATATTACACCATTACATTGCATACTATGAAAAATGGTAGAATAGTATCACCTTGTCCAATGTTCCCTTAACATTTTTTGTAATGCCAGTGTTTCCTTTGTTTTTTTTGTAAATGCCCAGATCAATGCTGTCTGGACAGAGATATTATCTCTTTCCAGTCAGTAGGATATTCTAAAACTGGGAAGCTGCCCTTGCCTCAGTTTCCTTGTCTGCACATTAGTGCTAAAATGATTTTCCTAGCATCTGAAGAAGCTGAGACTGTAATTATTCAATGTTTGTAAAGTGTTATATACTTTAAATGTCAAGTATGGCTAAGTTCTATTAACTATCCACAATTCAAAAGTTTGATTAACAAATCTCTAAAGGTCCTATTAATTTGCCTGTTTCAGTGTTACTGAATCATAAAACTGTCTTAACCATGCATCAAAAAGTGTGTTTAGAGAGTAGATTCCCAAACTGAATAGACTTTTTATCATACTGAGAAATTAGTGAAATTTGCATTTAACGCCTTGAAGTTGTGCAAATCTTCAAAAACCTAGTTAGCCAGATTTAGCTAATCTAGATATAATACAGAAATAATCTGATTAAATGCCCCAAGTGGATTATAGTGTAGGAAAGAATCTATTTTCTGGTGCAAGGTCCTATTTCAAGCATTTTATTCTAGTTTATCCCCACATTGGATATTATTCCCCTGAAAAGATCTTTGCTGGTTGCCAATGCTCGCTGCAGGCATTCACTACCTGTCACCAGTCTGCAAACAGAGCAATCAGTGAAAGCAAGAGACAGCAAAGACTTGAAAGCAGCATTGAGAAGAGTATGAGAACAGTATTTATCAGGTGAATATGGAAAATGGCAATTGCTTACAGTGGATTTGCTATAGGTCCATGATTTCTGTTAGGGGTCTCACACTGCATGGCTACAAAATGCGGTTTAGAACTCGAGGTATCTGTCACCTCCTTCAGCAGTTTGGTGTATAACCTAGATCCGTTGCTGCGGTCTAAGAACACTTTATTATGACAGAAAAAAATTTCAATAATATTTAAAGTCACTTTGCAAAGGGCCTGAAAATGAGAAAAATACTTGATTCTAGTAATTAGATCTAGGCTGAAAGGTCTGAAGAAATGAAAAGAGAGAGAGAGAAACAATTATAGTGGACAGACATTGCTTTTTATGGACATGGAAAAAGTGAGAAAAGGTCCAATAAACGTGTTCAGTGTTCGTCTTTGATAATCAATTTAACTTTCTACAGAGTTGTGACTATTAACACAATTTTAAGGAAAACAAAAATTAGGAGATCATTTTTTGTTGTAGTATTTGTTTCTTTAAAAGAAACACTGCATTAAATAAAAGGACAAAAGGGCATTAGTATCCTCTCAGGAGGATAAGGTCTAGAAGCTTAGTCTATCATTCATAAGCAATTAACCTAGGGGCTAAATAATAATGGTAGGAAGCATTTATGTTATTTTCAATTTTGAAATAACTGCATGTTGACAGATTATCAAATTGCATTTGCGATTATTATTACTGCAGTTATAATTTGGAGATAAGAGTTTTATGTGGTCAAGTCTTTATTGGACACATATTACAGCATGCTAGTGCTGAAAATATATCTGTTCATTATTTGAGGCTTTTATGCCATAAAATATTTGCATAATTTACATTGTCGTAGCACTTAGAATTCTCAACAAATGTTTTTTTTCTCCTTTTGAGCTAGACTCCTTGGTAAGACAAGGAGTCCTTGTCCTAAAAAGATGACATTCACCGAAGACTGAGAGAAGGTATGAAGATATTTCAGTACATTCTTTGTACATGGAATGAATGGGAAAATTGAGATTGTTCATACTTTAAAATTTGCTCCTTTAAATGTTTCTAAAAGTTTACAACAAGCACCAATATCAGATGGAAGAAATATTTATTTTAGCTTACTGTGATCCTGGTATCTAAAGAAACTGTCTGGCAGCACAGATTGCTCCCCATCAAATCATTGTGGAAATGGATATAGTTGTTTGCAGTTTTGTTATTTGAGGCATTTTGTGGTTTTGTGTTTTGGGGTTTTTTTCAGGGTTTTTTTGGTGTGGTTTTGTATGGGTTTGGGTTTTTTCCCTAAGAAGAGTCCTTTCTGATTTTGTCCAGCCCACAGATTCCAAAATTAGGGTTCATGACCACATACAGGTTCCCAGTAGTTAGAAGTGGACCACAAGCCTGGAAGAAATCTAACTGTTCACTGCAGTATGCAAGTTCTTTAAAATTCAGATTCAGACACCAAATCATCTGTAATCACAAAGAAAAGTTATAGATTATTGCATTTTCTTGTTTTAGAGGTAATCAGAGTGGTCAGATAACATTATTTAGGAAAAACTATCGTGTTTTCAATTAACATTGTATTGTAATTTGCATTAATGTCAAGCAGGGAAAAATCATAAGTTACATTGTCATAAAAATGTTGAGAGATGTGGCTGCATGTGTAATAATTCTCAGAAAGTGTTCAAAACTCACCTGTCGCAATCCTGTGCAACTCACTCTGGTTGAACCTGCTTCAGTAGGGAGGCTGGACTAAATGATTTCCAGAGGTACCTTCCAACCCTGTGTACTCTGTGAGTCCATGATTCCCTGAGATAACTGCAATTACTGAAAAAAAAGTCTAACAAATACTAGTCTTTATGTGCTTTACATTTAGGAGAGTATGAAGGGTAGATAAGGTATTATTTTTAATAGGTGCCTACAGCAAATCACAACATGAATCCATCAAATTTCTGTCATCTGTCTTTATACTTTAGGGCAGCCACTTATCACACTATTGCTGAACTAAATTTAAATGTAATTCTTCTAAAAACAGTGGCAAAACATCCGCAAGTTTTCACATCTTCTTAAGAAACAGCAGCTGCATTTCCGTGCTGTGCAAAGACTTCCCAAAATCGGGTAGCCAAATCAATGCCATAGCCACAGAATGAGAGTGAAATTAAAGTGAAATAGGAAAAAAAAAAGCATTCCAGCATTTTATCTCAATATGTAATTTGTCTTCTGACTACCCTTGAAAGAAAGTATGTCAAGAAACACCCTGAAGACAATGACAATAACAGCAAAAGTGATTGCATTAATTTATGGGGATGAGGACAATAAAACATTTCATGAATTGCTTCAGCTTTAGTTCTCCAAATAATGTTTCAGCTGGGGATTGATAGTTGACAGCTGTGTTCACTGATAGGTAACCTTGTTGCAAGTTTCTGAAGAAAGATGTTCTTCTTCACTGGACTTGTCTCCGCTTCGTCATTTTTTTTTTCTCTCCTTAGAGCCAACACAGCTATTGTTACATTTTAAAATATTTCTATCATGTATTTCTTCTTTGAAATAATTATTTTTTTCTTTACGCTACTTGGCTGATAACATGTCATAATGTAGGCTGCCAAGTACCAAATGACTCTCAGATTCATTCAAGCATTCAAAGCAAGAAAAACCATTCATCTAGATAAGATCTTATCTGACAAGTCAAGCTCAAGAAATCTCAGTATAATTATATGGTGTTAATGAAGGCCATGTATACAGGCAGTTCTCAATATTAACCTTTGTGTTAGTCTATCAACAGTAATGTGAAACAGTCATTTTAAGTTAAAACTTGTAGGTAGAATTTTTTAAGCAACTCAACAACTCACTCCCACAGAAACACTTTATATGAGAAACTTTCATCTTTTGCAAAGGATCACTAAGCTATGTTTTCCACAGAGAAATTGCTATTATACTACTCCTAACCCAATCTTCTGCACAGATATTTGTTTAAAAGCTAATGAACAGGCTTTTTTTTTTAAATACAAAGACTACTGTTAGTTACAGAATAATAATATAGGATTTGTTGTCATTTGTGTTTTTCAAAAATCTAAATTTAGAACAGGGGTAAACTTGCTCTTTAACAATTGCTGTCATTAACAGTCATATATTGGGAAATATTTTTAATGATGAGTCCAGCACTGTGTGATTATTCTATGATTATAATGTTTATTGCTTAATCCCAAATTTATGCATTTACTTATTTATACTTTAAGGGTCAATATTACTCATCTTTTTAATAAGACCCTACAACTAGTCAAAAAAAAAAAAAAAAAAAAAAAAAAAAAAAAAAAAAAAAAAGAAAAATTAATCAAGCAATGCTGTTTCGCTTGTTTTGGAAAAGATTGAATTATGAAAAATGAAACTCTTAAAAATAATTTTTGCATTTAAACAGTTTCAAAAAAAAGGTTTCATATGTACACCTCTACTTGCTGAAAGACAGACTTTTTCTCCAGAATGTACAATAATGTATAATTTAAAAATTTCAAATAAGATCCAATAGAACTGAGTTCAAATCTGTATATGACATTGAATATCACAGTATGTGAATGTCCTGTTAACAAACATGTGATTACAGTTACCAAAGTATATGTGTGTTTTTCCCTAACTATTTTTGCATTTGTCTCCAGAGTTCACAGTTTTCTCAAAAAATCCCATCCATTTTTCCCAACAAAATGATCACTTTTATTTGTGGGGTTTTTTCCTCCCTTTTTTTACTATTTCTTTGTTACTGAAGACCTATTTAAAAATAGATTATGGTTATCTTCCTGGTCAGATCAAGAGTCTGTTTTATTAAAGTTCACTAGAACATAGAAGAGTCTGGGTGAAACCATATGAGAAAAAGCATTGGAGTTCTAGAACTTCACTAAATGGCATCAATAAATACTGCACTTGAGAATAACCAATCACTTTTTTCCAGAACCAAAAGTATCAAGAGAAAACTTAAACAAAGAGTATTTACCAATTAGGCAAGGGTTTGTAGGCCTTGGCCATGACAATGGTTTGGCTCCAGCCATCTACGGAAAGCATTCCAATGTTTACACAGAGTAGTATAGACATTAATCTGTCACCGTTGTGACATTAATCCTCTGTCATAAGCAGCGGAATGGGGCACAGGTCTTTTTTTACCTTCCAAGGTATCCTGTGATATAATTTTTTCTGTGTGTGGGCAAAGAGCTGAGGGGGCCAGCAAGGCAAGCAGAGACAGTGGCCCCATGAAGGGGTTTATGCCAGTGATCCTGAACTGGCTGCTCAGAAAAGTTGACAATAACCAGTTTCAACAAGCCCAAACTGACAAACAAGCCCAGGCTTGTTTAAGGCAGGACAATAATCAAGGCAGCCAGTCAAGCTGGCAGGTCAGTGTTAGCAAGACATAGCCAAGCATAGGTACACCTGCAATATGGATCAGGCAAGGGCAGGGCTCTGGACTTAAATCCAATTCTGTAATGAAGGATGGGGGAGTGCAATTAACGCTTCTCACACAGCTCTTTCCCAGCAGTCTGACCTGAGGTTACAACAGACCATACTGGAGCTGATCTGGAGTGCAGACTGCCAAAGTTCTAGACAGCGAAAGAGGTTACGAAGTCCATTGGTGTCCTGAAGGCATGAAAAGTGAATATAGAGTCCTTTTCTTAAAAAGAAAACAAATAAAACTTTTTTTTTTCTTTTCTTTTCATTGTGTGGTGGGTTATTTTAATTTAAAAGTTAAAAAAACCTTTTTTAGTCTTATTTTTAAAACAACATGTTTTTACCCTCTAGGGTTTAAATTTTTAACAGATACATATAATAATCCCATCTCTCTTCTCTTATTTCTTATTGGAGGATCCTAGTTTATTCAATCCTTCTTCACATGTAAGATCTTCTATAATTATGAACATCTTGTGTTTTGTCCCTGCACTGTTTTTGTTTTTCTGTATCCTTTTATTGAGGCAGGAAAGTCTTTATCATAATTGGTAGACAAAATGTGACTCCACTTAGATTTATGCAGTGCGGTAATTTTGACTTCTGTTTTGTCTAATGATTCTAATTGTATTTTTAATCATTGCTGAGCTTCAAGCTGATGTGTTTTGGATTGAGGATTTTTTT
>VZRH01002842.1:162884-195866 GCA_013397555.1 Urocynchramus pylzowi | reverse complement strand
TTTTTTTTTTTAATAAAGTGATATGCAATGACTGCAGATAGTTGTAGATATGAAATTTCTCGTGTTTTTCAGGTGTACTTTTCTCACCTCAGTACCAAATTTTGTCTGCCATTATGATCAGCAGACACTTAGCAGTGCAAGACCCTTCTGCAACTCTCCCAGTAATCACACATTATTAGTAAGATTTATCACTTAACTATTCATCAGCTGAATACATTGACCAGCAGAAGTCTTTGAGGAAATGACTCTGAAATTTCATTGTTTACTCCCCTTGAATCCAGCAGACTAGATGGTCTAACTAGTCCATTGTTGCCTTTATTTTATGCAGTTGTTAATCCATCTGTGCAACTTCCTTTTGTTACTATGAAACACCACAGTGTCTTTTTAGAGAATCTTTCCAGAAATCTTCCTGGAATTCTATGTAGAGAAAATAATCTGATAACAAAAAAATAACAAAAAAATAATCTGATAACAAAAATGCTATTGGACTTCATTAAGGAAATTTAATAGATATAGCAGTCAATACTTACACCTGCAAAAATATTTTTCCCCAGTATTTCGTATCTAAGTGTTCCAAGATTTTGATAGTACAGCCTTACTGTTATACTGTTCTATTTGGACACAAGATTTTGCTACATATAAATGTTCTATGCCAGTGTTTATTTTGCTCTGTGCATTTCCATATTTCAATCTAATCTTTCTTTTAACATACAGTGCCACTCTTCTACACAAACAGCTTCTGCCATTCCTAATGTAAATTGTCTGCTTACATCCAATATACAGAGCTGCTCTGGTTATCTGACTTCCATCATATTCTTCAATCCCTAGTATCACAATACTCTTATTTAAAGTCAGGGCTTTGATCTTGGCTACCAAATTCTTTACATTTCTGTAATTATATATTTGGTGCTGTTCTAGCTATATTTTTCATGTGTTTTGTTTCAGTAGAGTCTTTTTTATAGAGCTTGCTCGTACCTATTACCTTTCTCTACATTATTGACTTCTGTCAGGGTTTATAATACTGCAGAGATTTTATTACTTCACCCTCGAATACCTGTTGGATTTTCCTCAGTCTTAAGTTTAAAACTTTTTTTTCCTCAGTCTTAAGTTTAAGTTTTTAAGTTTATTTTATGTTTGAATTTTGTTTTCTTTAGATGGAACTCATCTGCTGTCCCTTTTTTGAAACGTAATAGGTGGACTTCTTTTTAAAGCAGCACTTTAAAAAATGTTTATCTATATATTAAGTAACATACTTAGAGGGTGTATTTCCACTCCCTTCCCCTCACCTCAGAGAAGTGGCATATCTATCAGAGACATTCAAGGCATGTTGCCATATTATTCATCAATATGGTCGCAATTTTTAGGACTTCTCTTGAAACCTGATGTCTTAGAGTGATATTTGGATCAAGATAATAGGTACCTACCGATACAATGAATTTTCTAGTGGTATTTGACTGTCCTAGGCTGTCACAGACTTGATAATAGCTGTCAGAGTTGACATAAAATATACAGAAGGCTTAAGTCCCAGTGCATCAGCTGGACACAGGGTAGGATGTCACGGGTCACCTGAAATAGCACTGCCTATGTTGAATGGACACAATCAGGTCTTCAGAACTAATTTGTTACACAAATTAAATCTCCATTAACTACAATGACACAAATTCTATGACTGAAAATGTTCATGCTCAAGATTCATATTCAATACCATTCATGCAGTCATATGAGTATAATAATGCTCTAAGTTTTCTCTTTTTTTATTCCCTGCACAAATCAAGTTTAGAGAGAAATAGCCAGATCTGAGCATGATTTTATGTGGACTGATTTGTGAGATAGTTTGAAAATCATTTTCATAAAGTGCTTCCTTTTTCCTATTTACATTATCTAAATTTCTTATTTTCCTTATTAGCAAAGAAAAAATGCTTCTTTATAGTTTGGATTTTTTTACACTATATTTAATGCTGAATAATCTCAATATGGTTCAGAAAAAATAGAGAGAGGAATTTTGCCTTATGTCTTCTATGCTGATGTGAAAGTTCTCCCTTGATTTGGGAAGTTGGTTATGTTAATTAACGCATCTGATCAACCATGACATACAGCTAATTGCAATTTTTGTAGAACATATATTTTTTCATAGCAGAATTTCTGCCCCGTTTTATAGATTTGCTCAAAGGACTGTGAGTATGACAATCATACTCACATAGTTCTATATGTCAAATGTATGTCAAATAGACACATAGTATAGAACTTTTAGAAAAATACCCACAGTTTTATCCATTTGATTTCATTCTTGGTAATGTCTTTTATTTGATAATTCACATAACTGCTTCAAACATAAAACAACCTCAACACAATAGTAAATTATTTAGTAAATTCATATTAAAACTATTTCTTAAGATAGACCAACTTCAGGACATACAAATAGTATCTTCTGAAGCAAATTCAGTATGTTGTTCAAGAAATAAAGCTTTGAATTAAGGATGAGATATATCACAAAAACCCAATTAATTAATTTTATGACTGAAGTATTATGAAGCTTAAAAAACTCTTATTATCAAGAACAGATAATCTTCTTATAGGATAAGAAGAATGTGTTCATAACAAATGTTACACGTTTTAAGTTTAAAATGGATGTAGTAGGGGAGAAATGCTGTAGATGAATGCAACTTTGGTGGCTTTCATGTAAATTTATCAGTCATTGTGATTGCCTCAAGCTTGCTTTGATTTGAAATATTTCTGCCAAAGGTGTGTTGTTAGGTTGTTGGTTTTTTTTTGGTTTTTTTTTTTTTTTTTGTAGCCTCGTCAAGATATATAACCTGAGATATCAACACTTACTTCTTTTCCTGAAAGACATCTGAAAATTTATCATCTCTCCTACTGTAAAATGTACAAATTCAAAATCTAATAAAGCCATAAAAAAACATAAATAATCAATGATATCTTGTAATATGTTTCTTTTAGTGTTTTCTCTAAATTCCAGTTCATATTTCAGCTGAATCCCAGCTTATCCTATCTCTTTCCTATTGAGACCTTTCAGAGATACTAAAAAAACCTCATGTACATAAATAACTAAACAAATCTAAAATGTTCCTTCTTTGTTGTATCCATTTATGCTGTGATTTTTTTTGCTTCCTCTTTCCCCAGGTAATTATGTGGTTCATTTAGTGTTTTCATGTTTTTAAAGCTCAATTTCCTTGAAGGCTGCTTGTAACTGTTCCCTTTCTTTCCTGTGCTCACAACCAAGCTCCTTTGATCTCTCACCCAGCAAGCTGCAGTCACTGTTTTGCAATTCACTGATTGCTGCTAGGTGGATCTCAAATCCCAGTTATGCCGTTTGGCAAGGGAGAAAATGGGTAGCCAGGCACCAGAAATGTACTCTGCTACCTCATGTGACAAAGCAACTTGTAGCTTAGACCACAGCAACTGTTCATCACCTCGAACTCCAGCCACAGCTTTGGCCTTTTGGCTTGAAGCAGCTGAGGAGTTCTGAAATCAGAGGCAAGTGTTCAAAGTTTTAGAGAGGTGAGATGCAGCTGCAATGTTAACACATATACAGAGATGAACAGAAACATAAGATCAAGAAGGCATTACAATGCAACATCTGTTTCCCCTTTTCTAACACTACTGGATACAGAAAAAAGAATTTGTATTAAAGGAAATAAATAAAAAAAATTCCATTCTACCATATCCTTTATTTTTCATGTTTTTGACAATATATAATTTTCTTGAAAAGTTTCAGAAAAGCAAACACAACCCCTCCCGCCCCTAAAAGCTTCAAATTGATGGGATTTTTTTTCCAGAAAAGTATTAATCTTTTACTCTATTAGAGGAAGATTTACAGGGTTTGTGTTTGTTAGTTTTCTTTTGCCTCAGTCAAAACAACACAAAAAATGTCTTTAATTTTTGACTACAGAAAGATCTGGCTTCCCCATACTGTGTCAAGATGAATGCATTTCAGTTTGTATATAAATGCAGTGTAAATTCATCTTATTTTCTTTTTTAAATGAGCACTCAGATACTCTGAGTGGTCAGAAGATCTTTACATAATTAATACTTATCCCAAGAACCTCTTTTTCCCCATGTAATTTCCTTATCAATACTTTATTTTTTCACAATAAAAGTAATCTTGATTAATTTCTTTACAAATTTTTTCTTTGCTTATTTTATTTAAGTTTGTATATTTATTGCTTATTAGGAATATTTCTTTCTATAATAAATTAGAAATATTCTTGGTATGAATGAACAATAACTCAGGAATTTCAAATACAGTTGTTGAAATAACTAATTCTTACGTTGGGAAAAACAGCATTGAAAGTGAGACATGTGCCAAATGAGTTTGTTTTCATAAAGCATAAGTTAGTTTTCATCCAAAACTTCTTTAACCATGAAGGTGCTTCTCTAAATGAAACCTAATAAATCATGCTGAAAGACAGCAATGTGAGCCACTATTCTGGTGTTATTTCAGAAAGGGCTGTCGTTTCAAGATGTCACTGCCTACCAGCTACTTATTGCCACCTCTCAGCTGGATGTTATCACCTCACATAGCAGCCAGCTGGTTTCAGTATAATGTTCTACAGTTTCATTTAAAGCCTCTGAACAGACTTTAAGAGGATCAATCTGCCATTTTGCTCATGGAAATAAAGGCCGTAGGAAATGACATTGTAGAAAAGATATTCTAAACCTTGAGAGAGAAAAAGTACTTCAGTAGAACTAAGAAACCTTCTTCACCTTTTTAATTTTTTGTTTGTTGAAAAAGGAAATAAAGTGCACATTAAATCTGGTCCAGAAACTCAATACTGAGAAAGAAAGTAATTTTTACCTCCTTTAAATTTTTATATAAGTAAGCTTTTGTATGATTTATATAAATTTTGCTGTACATGCTTGCTCTTACACCACAGAAAGTGAAAACAAATGTGTACACAATATAATACAAATGCTCAAGAAAAATGATTTGTCACTTGCAGATGGGAACTTAAAATACCATCTTTCAGATATGTTATCCTTTTGAAAATCCATTTGACAAGAAGGTTGTATTAATCTAAGAAGGACTAAGCAGGAGGAAAAAATGTTTTGACCCCTTTTATAGATTTTTCATAGCTATGGTATGGCTTTAGATTCTGATTCTGTAACTTTGTATTTTTGCTAACATTTTAATCAACAGCAGAATGGATTTATCACTTATTTATGATCAATATCCAGCACAATCCAGAGAACTGATGGCATGACTCACAAAGCTCTGAGTCCTCTTATGCCTTTTATTAATATTGCACCTGCTAGTTTGTTACTACTGATACACTAACTGATCTGCTAGGTGTTGGATCACTCTTGTCACCAAAGCTTCATATCTGTTTTGTTTTAAAGACAGGAACTTTCACCTTTCTAATGAGACTTTTGTTTTATTTCTTTTGTTCATTAATTACAGGCACACTGTGTCAACCAGTGAAGTTTTGTTTTAGCAAGGTGAAGAGCATGGGAACACTTCAGATTTCAAAATGGATGAGCAGAACTTTCTTCTTTCCATCCCCTTTCTACTGAAGTCAGGAGTCATATATTTAGAAGAGAAGAGGTGGAAAAGCCAAATAAAGAATCAGACATTTTCCATCCTCGCTTTTCTACAAATTATTAGTCTGAGGACATTTAGGGCCAGTGTCCTGTAAGTTTATTCCCACCTTATCCTGTATATGACCAGACCTATATATTCTACTGGTTGAAGAGACATCAAAAATGTTAAATACTATAAAGGGACAGTACTAGGACTGCTGGCCCAAACTGACTGGACAGATACTCCGTACCATATGACACCATATTCAGCAATCAAGAGCACAAAGAAAGAAGTAACCATTAGAAATTCACTTCAACCATTCACCACTCACTTCAACTATTAATTAGAAATTCTGAGGTTCTGCTTTCCAGGAACTGGCTGGACACATGCTCTTGATGGGAAGCAGTGAATTAATTCCTCTCGTTATGGTCTCACACACATCTTTTACCTTCCTTGTTAAATTTTCACTATTTCAGTCCACAAGTCTTTTCCTCTTCCTTTAATTTTCTCCCCATCTTGTGGGACAGGAGTGTAAGAGATGATAGGGTGGAAGTTCAGCTGCTGGCTAGATTCAGCTCACTATCCTAGGACTCATCCATACTTGCTCCAGTTACTGTGTTCACAGGACCATGTGACCTGAGGTCCTACTCCAGCTACTGTCACTCAGAACTCATCCACACATGCATGTCAAATAGAGAGTCCCACACTCAGGAAATTATCTAGAAATTGAGTTTAATAAGACAGTAGGGCAGACTGCACTGATCCCTTGCAGGCAAGTTTACTGACTTGCAAACTATTCACATATTAAAAAACACTTCTGTCCCCTAATCCCTCTATTTTCCAATGCTCATTTCTCCTCGGATTAACTAGATCCACCCCTTTTCTGCCTGTTTTCTCCTCTAAACATCCCATAAGAAATTCTATGCTATCCCAAAATGCTCTTCCCTTGTATCCCAGAATGTGTCCCATACTTCTTAGTAGTAACTCTTCTCAGTCAAAAAGGTGCACTTTTCGCATATGATGGATTTCATCTCTGGACACTGGGTTTAAGACTCTCCTGAGGTAGCCCTAAGAAAAGCTCAGATATACTATCTGCTCCTCTTAGTCTTCAGTTTGGATTTTCCACATCTGCCATTGAACCCCTGTGATCCTGTCTAGAAGTGTGGGGGTTTTTTGATAGGCTGATGGCTCCTCTGATGGACCTGGGAGGGCATTTTTTTAAGTCTCCACCTGCTATTGTCTCTCTCCATGGGTGTACAGATGAGCTTTTATCACACAGACTAACACATTCCAATTGTAGCAAATGTATTCAGTCTTTTGGGGTTTGTTCCTTGTTATTGTCCCTAGGGCACTCTTTCTATTATAATACAATTAAGGAAGATGAGTTTCAGGGGCCTTTATCAACATCAAAGCTGAAAAAGAGCTATTAGATTAAGTAATACAGACCCTGCCCAAAGCAGCACCTGAGTGAATTACAAACTACTGCCAATCCTCTTAACTAAATATGATCAATTGGAAAGGGAGTGTTTCACTGCCTCCACTGGAATACATTTCCTCCTGGACTACTATTCAATTAATTAATCTGCCAGATACTGCTTATCCCTTGGGCTATAAAAACTGTGTGTATTTTAATATTATTTTGCATTGAAATGGATATATGCATACAGTATATAAGATCTATAGGATCTGTAAAAGATTATCATGTCAGCAGTTACATAATCCAGGTTTTACAGCTTCCAGCACATGTACGAATGCAGGTACCAAGATTTTAAAAATAATATCCCACCATTTTTTCAAGAAGTTCTAGATAATGTTGGCTAAAGATGCAGCAAAGCACTTTCTCTGAGATGTTTTGATCTATTTTTCTTACACCACTGTGACATCAACTTAAGGAATTATATGAAAGGCAGATTTAGGTTGCACACTCAAACAAAAATCCCTCCTAGCAGTAAGAATAGTGAAGCAGTCAAATAGATCATCTAGAGTCAGTGTCTGATCCACATCACTGAAAGTTTTGTGAACAGTTTGATAAAAGCAACTGTCCAGAACAACATTGGCATGGTTGCTACTGCCTTTGGACAGAAATAAGGCAGTCAAACTGTCAAGACCTATTCCCATCTTTTTGTCAGAAAATGGTATGTCTGATCCTTTCTGTTGAACCATCATTTCACCAAATAGTGATTGTAGGAAGGTATTGGAAACTGACACTTTAAATTCTTATAAGATGAACACTGGAGCTCAGATAGATCCTGAGATTTATTTCCACATGCAATGGCAAACAAGTTAGGCTGGTCCTACCAGTAATTAATTTGCCTCAGAAATCTCAATCCATCAAATGAGTGTCCTCAAATGAAATTCAGATTCAGCAAATGAATTCAGTTAATCAGAAAATATAGATAATAATACTGTGTTGATACATTTTCCTTCTTGTAGGATGCCTCTCCAAAGAACTAAGGGATGACAACTTCTACACCATCATAATCTCGTAATGTTTACCACCTGGCAATTGTGAGAGGAGAAATAAAAATAACCTAAAAGACAATGCTTCTACTCCCATGTTGAACTTTTCTGTTAGAATATTCTTTTATGTTTAATACTGCTATTCTCAAGTTACCGACTGTACTGATATGTGAAAATGTCTCAGTTTGTTGTTGGGTCAACCTTTATTATCCACCCAGGTGGATATTGCTGACACTAATGTCAAGTCTGAAGGTTTGGAAGATGATGGGTATATAAAGTGCTATTTATTAGTGACAGTTAAACAAAGCCATCACAAATGTTAAATAGTTACAATAAAGTACAAGTATTTAAAAGTTAATAAATATATGAATGAATACTGATTTCTTTTTTTTCCCTGAGAATAGTAGAAACACAATTACATTTACTGGACTAAATAGAATTTCACTCAGGGAGGCTTAGTATAACAAGGACTGCAGCTGGGTACAGAGCTGTCATGCATAGTGTGAAATCACTTCTTCTCTGTTGGTGTTTTATCACCTACATACAAGAAAACAGCAACCCCCCAGAAGAACCTCTGTTTCTCTGTGGATGAGCTGTTCCTGGAAACAAAGCTGGCCTTGTGTCTTATGCAGATACCCTTATGTAGGATCAGTTTCCAAGTACTGATTATAGAGAGACAGGTTTTGGTAACAAAGCATCTAATGTCTACAAAAGAAGGGACTCCAACCCTGTTGAGGATATTTGGACTCATCTTTTGTTCTGAAAGGTGTTCTTTAGGTACTGGGTGTGGAACATGGATGTTCACTTTAAGTCTGGAGACTGCACTTCAAAGGGCAGTTGTGGACTTCTTCCTCTAGTTCAGCAACATCAGGAGTCTTCACTGAACTTGGGCCTCTGCAAGAGAACAAAAGGTAAAACAAGGGGAATTTTACAGAGTAGAAATAGAGATAGTATATAGTATACAACAAACAATGTACAGTGTACATGATGTAGTGCATAATGTGTAATATATGTTATGTAATGCTTATTATGTAATATATAACATACATGGAAATTAAGTTAATAGGAGAGAACTAGATTCACATCAATTAACAATGGCTTCCTTTTCTTCTCCCTTGTCTGTTCTGTGGCTCCTTGTAGTGTCTTTGAAAATTAGGGCCATAAATTTCCTACATTTCGGCAGAACATATCAACTGATTAAGACAAAAAAATACAGCTTTGGGATTTGTGCTTTGTGTGCATGGTAAATCCATAAATGAGGTGCTTCAGGCAGTGTTTGATTTTCTGGGCTTGCAAAAAGGTATTTAGTCACTTGTGTTTGGCCAGTAGAGACTAGATGCTTTGAGTGCAAATGCATACTTATATACACAGATAAATGTATGTGTATGGTAGGTCTTTATTCCTCTAGTGATTGTTTGACTTGTTTGAAGGCATACACATCATTCCTCTTACTTGTCTCTCTTGCTTTGAAAAAATGAATGTTTTAAAAAAATACAACCCCTGAAAACCAGTACATTTAAATATCAGTCCATCATTAAAAAAACATGGACTCTAATTAATTATTAATTATTGAGAGGAAAGACAACATGCAGTAGCCTCAGGCTTGACAAGCTGTCAAGAATGCCTGCCAAAGCTGCCAGGCTCACCAAGCTCCTGGGTCATCGCCACATTAAACACAGAAAGTTAAATTACTTTTCCTGGGATCTGGAGAATAGCAATTGGACATAAAAATATCTTTTTTTCTTTTTTCTTTTTTTTTTGGCATTGGTATCCTTGATTGTTTCATATTCTTGACAAAAGATAGAAAACAATGGAAAATTTGTCAAGCAGACACCACCACATAAGTGGTGGAGCAACTAATAATTTCCTACAACAAATGAAGAAAACAGTTTGTAAAGCCTCTTACCACAAAGGGATAAACTCCTTCCTCATAAATATGTTTTATATAAATATAAAAGATAAAGTGACTGAAGCCAAATAAGAACAGAAATCACAGGGTGCAGAAGAGGATACAGAAGTTTCATAATTTCAGTTTACAGTGCAACCTAATTTTAGCTGTATATTTATCATGCAAATAGTCTTTACCTGAGCAAGGGAGAGGGGCTATATCATGGAAATCTTTGACCTGTTGTACTGTTTCAGGCACTCTGTCAAAAGGGCCTTAAAACATTGTGAATGGCTCGGGAGAGACCTTTCCTTTTTAATCATAATAAAAGCAATTCTTTGGAGGAAAAAGATATGTTCTGTGAATATCTTTGAAAGAAAAAGATAATAGTATTCTCATGTTTATACACCCTTATCAAAGAAATTTAATTAACTTTCCAAAAATGTGTTGGTCTTGGGATAATGTTACTGTAGAAGTAAGCAAATCTTGAATTATTGGTAGGCAATATTTGAATTGAAAAAGATTGATTTTCAGTTAAAGACACATTTTAAAACAATCTTGTATGGCAACACATTCTTAAAAAGTTAATGATAAAGCACACAGATATTTTGAAAAATTTGAACAATACTTGGAACTCTTGAAATCATAGCAGGTAAAAGTATTTCCTTAAAGCAGT
This sequence comes from Urocynchramus pylzowi, assembly GCA_013397555.1. Lineage (NCBI taxonomy): Eukaryota > Metazoa > Chordata > Aves > Passeriformes > Fringillidae > Urocynchramus > Urocynchramus pylzowi. The sequence continues at coordinate 185,306 of VZRH01002842.1, read as the reverse complement.
ATTTAGAGGATCCTAGAATTTCTCTGGCAGAGAACTCAGTCTTGCAAGCTCTTTCCTGAATGAAAGAGCAGAAAGGTTTTGGTTTTTTACTTTCTTTCTATGTTTGTTTTTTCTTTTCTCCCAAGAGCTTTAAAACCTGTTTTGAAAACACAATGTTCATGTTTTATTGTAAAATTATGCTTACTGATGGATTGTTACAGAACAGCATGTCCTTATACAAGGATGTAACATAAATGAAATATCTGGTATTGATTTCAGTGGTATCATGCCTTTAATTTCTTGAATTCTGAGAAAAAGGGAAAAAAAATGGGGGAATATTGTTGTAGAAGTCAGTATTTCCCATATTCATTGGTCTAATAATGTCTACCTGCACCAAAGACGTAAAATGGAAAATATTCTAATATATACAACATAAGATTTTATCCTCTGTTTCTTTAGTACACTCAAAAAGATATTATCATGAGAAAAAAATTCTAACCTACATACTTCAAGAAAATAAAAGAACATAATTGAATCTGGCAATAAACATACTATGTATTTATTCTATGTGCAATTTTATAAAAAAAAAAAAAGATAAACCAGTTAAACAATCTCAGTAAAAGCAATTGCATACATTCAAAATTAATTTTCTGTTCAGCACACATAATAAATAATAAATAATCAAAGCAAGACAAAAGAACATGCCATAAAAAAATCTAGAAAACCACAGAGGGTGTATATTGTTCAGAGTATTTCATGAGTAAAGAACATGTTTTAATAGAATCTGTGCTAGGATTGAAATAGCCGGAGCAAAAATTCAAATCAATATGCCTGTATTTTATATTTCTTTGGAGTTTTCCTCATTGGGGACAATATGGATCACATTTGATTTTTTTTCTATAATGTATCACAATATTTATGCACAGAATAGTCTAATAAGTGACCAGATTCCAGAGTGCAACTAATTTTTGTCTGGTAAGATTTTGTCATTCACAGTACTGTGTGGTATTCCCCCTAACCCTGTAAAATATAAATACATATAAAATTGCCAAAATATATTACCATATTTCAGTGCCCTCCTGAAAGGCACACACTCTTTCATTGTTATCACCCAAGTATCTGTAAGCTAACAATGAATTTGAGTGGATTTGTATATTGCCAAAAAATAATTAATATCAGGTGCACATGATTTTTCCAGTCTGTCTTTTTTGCTTTCCTGTCTTTCTTGACTTCCTGTTGAGTGAGGCTGTGAATTTTCTATTCCTTAGGAAATTCCTCTCTTTCAAAGGCAACCCTAAGCCTTCAGCTCTACTTTTTAACTTCTCCCAGAGTCATTCATACTATGTCTATGAAACATGTGCAGGACTACTTTCCTGCACTATGGACAATTGGCTTGAAAGATCCACTAATCACTAATGAACTCTTACACAACAGTACAAGGTGCATATATCCAAACTACATACTGGGAATTATTCCACTTCCATGCAAACCAATGAGCCTCAGCCAAGAATCCTTTGGCACAAGATAAAATCATGCTGGCAATCTTAAAAAATTAACAGTATAAACTCTTTCAGTACCTGGGAATGCTGCCTGGCATTGTTCAATTCTCTAGGATGGTTATAACTTCAGAGTTTTCATAGGATATAATTAGACAAGGCTAGGTTCTCAAAGGTATTTTTGCACCTAGCTTCCTTTTCTTTCAATGAATTTAGCCCCCCAAACTGCCTTTAAGAGGTGGGCCAAAGTTCACAGAATAAGCACATAAACCTCTGCAAATTGAAGTAGATCCAAGCCCAATTTGGTGTGGAAGCAGCTTTCTGGAATGCTGAACAATAACACATGCACAGCATTCACTTCTGTAAATCAGCTTCTGTAAATCAGCTATACTCCTCACTCATTTTGCTTTGCTTTTTATATAGTCAAATGTAAGACAAATGAAAATATTTTTGTGAGAATGTATACCCTCTCATTCTTGGAAGTTCATGTCTGACAAATGGTGATAACTTATGTCACTAACTCGATTGTTAGATTTACTTACTGTTTTGAAAATTTTTAAAAGCACAGTTCTTTCAGCCAATTTTAAGTGTATAAAAATGGCTGGGTAGTTTAGACAGAACAACAAATGATATGAGGGCAAACTATTTCTGCCATGCACAGACATTTGAGAGTAGCAGTAATGCAGAAGGCTGTGCTATGAACTGCATAATGTGTACCCTAGTTTGTGTGTGGACAGTGGTGTCCTGAAAATCTCTCTCAACAAATTCCCACACTATCACTCTGTTGTGGCTGGCTGGACCTGCCAACTGAGATTACTTCTCATGCTCTGTCTCACCTTCTGGCTGTTGTTCCTCTCCCTAGGCATTTCTGGTTTGATTCTTTGTTTTGTAAGAAGCTTTAGCTGAAACTAGCACATAAAGTTAAAAAACCCAAACAAACAAACAAATAAACAAACAAACAAACAAAAAACCCCGCAAAACCCACCAACAAAAAGCCCCTGTATGCAGCACACACTAAGGGTTTGAATAAAACACACAAAAGAAGACTCAGATCCACACCATGGTTTCAGTGTATGTTATCTGAAATTACTTCCAAGATGGCAATTAATGTTATGCATGCATAATATTTATAACTGCACAGCATTCATACACATTCACAGATGTATTCTTAGACACATACATAGCAGGCCACTCCTGGCATTTCTAATGTACAGGAGACACTCACTGAACAGATCATCTGGACTCCAGTGTGTTTCTCTCAGTGGATTCACTTTCACTGACAAGCCATTGACATTGTTGATAGTATTGCTAACTCTGTCTGGACAAGTCACATAAGCTCTCAGTGTGGAAAGTTTTTCCAAACTGACAACGATTTTACCTCTTGAAAAGTATTTTGACATCTGTGGATGAAAATTATGGTACTTTAAAACAGTTTGTCCCATTTGAAATCTTAGGGGTTATTCAGATAAAATACAATGCAATGTGAACAAAAATGTTAAATGCAAATAAAGTTATACCACATTACTACCAGAGCATATTTATTTTTTATTAGTCTTTCACTGAATGTAAGAAAGGCTAATAAACCAAATAAGCCTAAGATGTGTGCAGAAAACATGATCAGTCGCCAAATAAACCAAGCATTACTATGAGAGATAGAACATTTGAAGGCTTATGTCCTGTCACTTTCCTGCTTTTAAAGCTTGGAATAGAAGTTTTCTATCACTTATTTGGATCTCTCTTTCAACAGATGCTTCATTTCATGAAACCAGTAGGAACTTCAGGTCTGTACTTGTAATTAAAAGAAGCTTCTGGGAATAAGTTCTAGTATTGGATCACTGCTTAGTTAAATATTAGCTCTCCCAAGGCTCTGGTTTGCATTTCTCCAGCTAGGTCTCTCTGCTGTACAGATATGCTCTTGATAAGGTTTTTTATTAGCACTGTATATATGAGTCAGGGCTAACCCATCTTGCAGCACAGAATTAAAAAAGCATTCTAGCTTTTTTAATTCATTTAGTTAGCTACATAAATAAAAGAGAAAACTATTGTCAAATTTACCCTAAATTGATAATCCAGTTACAAACATTGATACAGATAACTTGCAGACAAATATAGAAATATATGCATTTAAGCATCTAGACAATCTTCTTGTACCACCATTAAGTTATGCGAGCAAAACAAAAGATGATTCCTGAATGAGCAATATTGTTAGTAACAGTGCTGCTGTCACATGTAAGGTATCTTAAATTTATGGGAGAAATGGAATTCCAATCCTTCCTGCACCCACCTCCGTCCCCAAAGAAAAGTAAGAAGAAAGTTTTAAAAAGACACAAAGAAAAGTCTTAACTCACTTTTTGTGCAGAGGGACAGGACAAAATTCCTATATTTTAATTTGTTAACCTAATGCAGGATTCATGTGACTAAGTTTAGAGTATCTAAAAGTCATTAATTTTGGACTACAGCCATCACACAGTTTCTTTCTAGAGTCACTGGCATTATCTGAGAGTGATAAATCCGCTCTAACGTTGGTGTCTAAAGCAGGTGAAAGAATCACCCTCTGGAGATGCCTGCTTTTCTATATCATCTGTGAAGACACCTCCAGTAAGTCACTAACAATAGGCATCTAACTTTGAAAAGCTTACATTTAAATCTGATCAATGTGATCTCACCTGATTTTTCTCGTAACAAACCATGATTACTTGAACAGTATTTCCACCAGTGACTAGGATAAAGTGCTCTTTGTTTCAGCGTCACAAATCATTCAGATTCCTGTTCTGCCATTCTGACCCACAAAGAGTCATGCTTTATTTGTAGTGGAGAATAATGCTCGGCACTGAGGAAGGGTGGAAGAGCTTGATGTGAGGTTAGTAAGTCCTTGTAGATGAGGCTGAAGCATTTACCTGCCAGAAGTTCTCTTTCACTGTTCAACTGCACTTTACTGATTGGCAAGTGCTTGCATTTCCTGATTGCTTTTGATTCAGATTGCCACACAGAGGATGATTTTTCCCTTTTTCTTTCCTGATGTTACTGATGGAGGGTTTTTTTACAATGTTCTTCGTGGTCTTTTTGCCGTCTGTTCAGCTTCAGTTTTTTTGAGTTCATCTGTATCATCCCCTGATATGATACTTTCTGTCCTGTCTTAGACAAAATTCAGGTTAACCTTTAATTCAGATTTTTTTCCAACATGCTTCTCTTTGTGACACTTACTGTTTCTGTTCACTCTTCTACACTCACAGCCTTTGGGACTTATATTACTAGCAAAAAGCTCTGAGCAGAGTTAAAGTACCTTTTCCCTATTTACAATGCATAAGAAATTCCTGGCAGCCATGCATTGTTTTGAGCACTGAAAAGTGAGAAAGTGGGTGTCTGCTTAGAAAAATCCTTCTGCCTTTCTCATCCTTGTTCAAAGTATAGCAAGCACACCTACTGCCTTCTCTAAAGATTTCTTTCACCATGCCAGAGATTATTTGTTTATCTCATTTCACATGGGATCTTTTTCTGATCTGTCAGCTACATCTAATACCTCAGGCAGTTTGCTTCACCTTTCCAGCCATATATGTGTTCTGCAGTTCACACTCAAGTCCTTTGTAAATTACTTTTGACCTTGTTTATCAGCTTTATGGTAAATTGTGCTAAATTAGCTCATGGTGACTGCTAAATTGAGTTTTATATATTTACATATTTGATGCTGTGGAGTTCATATATTATTTAAGCTTTTACTGCTTTGGAAGGTTTCTAATGTAGCCATTAGAGGCTGCAGTCATCTTAAACTCATTTGATCATGTGAAATTTCTGATTTCAGCTTCTCTGTGGTCAGCCTATGTATAAAAACAAGATGGTTTAATTTTGCTAGGAATGTGGGTTAGTGTCATGCCCCTGAGTCCCCTCCTCCCCAGGGTACAGACATTTGGGTTCAGTACCAAGCTAGAGAGAGTGTTACTGGTCACTTCAAAAGAGAGCAATGGAAGGTGTTTCACTAACTTTCCCAAATATCTCTGCTAGGGAGCCTCAGAGGGGCTTCCTCCCTAAATTGATAATCCACTTTCAAGCTGAAGCTTCCGTGCACAGTGTTCACCTGAATTCTCATCCCTGCCATGTCTCAGCCATTGCTGTGTTCTGCCATTAGTCTGATCCCCCCTCATCAGGCCAATGTCCCAACCTGGTTTTGGTCTGTCCCCATTCCAATGAAGGTGTACAATTCCTGGAAGTGTGGCTGCCCTTATTCCCCAGATGCCCTGATCCTGCCTGGGTCAGTAGGACAGCCCTCACTGCCAGTGCCTGCCCTTGGCAAACCTCATGGGGAGATGCCTCTTCCTCCTGGAGCCTCCAGCTTCCAGACTGCTATGGTAGCCAACTTCCTAAAGTGAACACAACCAAACCCTGGCTCATCCCACCTCTTCTTGATCATCAACAGAACACTGCATGCATCAAGACAGAGCAGACACTCTAATAGGATTTGGAGAAAGTCCTAAATATGCCAGCACTGCAGAAGTTGAAATATGAAGATAAGGCAAAAGTGAGGAAAATGCAGAAAAATTATTTCCTAGTAGAGGCATCACAAAAGAGAGGATTTTTAGAAAAATTAAATAAAAATCCCTCAGCCTAAACATACTTTCATTTTTTTTACTAATTTCAGGACTTTGTAGTTCAACTCGCTTTGCTTCAGTGATTCACTTCATTCTTGATGGTTCACTGAGCTGGGACAATAATAGACTGCACAATAAATGTTCCTCATGTATTGTACCAATTTCATGCGTGGGGATGATTTTGATGAAATGTACTGCTTATGAAAGGAATCAATAGGCAGTAATAGCCTTAGCTGGGCCAGGTACAGGGAAGAAAGAGGCTATACAGACTTTACCAAGTAGGTCTGCCGATACATCTCTATTACTTGCAGCAGTTTGAGTCTTACGGTCCAAAACACAATGGAAAGAGTGTTAGGGATCAATTTCTGATTGCTGAAATGTCAAATACAATCTAAACCTTAGAAACCATCCGGTGAACAAACCTGACCCTTGGGATCTTTAAGACCCTTCTTAAATAGGTGATAGAGCTGCACTTTTCATGTTTTGTGAACTGATAATTAAAGCTGCCCTAGTCTATGTGGTTTCCATTCTTTTTTTCTCACAATCATCCTGAATATTTTTAATTAATATGCATACTATGCTTGTATCTGTTTGTTATTTGAGTACATGTGTGTGTGTGTGTATTTTTAGAAATATGCATATATAAAGCCTTCTGTATTGGAAAATAGTGCAATAAGGTTGATACTTGGTAGATGTATAGTCCTACCAATCCATTGCATTCATATGATGGTCTTTGAACTTCAAAATGTATTTTGGAGCAAACATTACATCATGAGCAATAGTAGAAATATTACATCACATGTAACAGTTACTCTCTTGGGAAGTATGTTACTCTCTCTGGGGAAATATGAAAAGAATATGTCTTTCTTCCCTGATTGGTAAGAGCAGCCTGAGACTGGAGAGAGATATTTTACAAAAACATGTAGTGCTAGAACATGAGGGAATGGCTTTAAACTGAAAGACAGTAGGTTTAGATTAAATATTAGGAAAAAATGCTTTACTGTGAAGGTGGTGAGGCGCATGAACAGATTGCCCAGAGAAGCTATGGATGCCTCATCCCTGGAAGTGTTCAAGTCAAGGTTTGGTGGGCCTATGAGTGACTTGGTGCTTTGGAAGGTGTCCCTGCCCAAGGAGGGAGGGTTGGAACTTGATGATCTTTATAAATCTCTTCTAACTGAAACCAGTCTCTGATTCTAGGCTTTTATGAACATCAATTTTTCTGAGCTATACAGTATCACAACTATGTGGTAACTGATGGAGCACTTAGTTTTGCAGTAACCAAACTCTTCAAAGTGACAAGAGATATCTTGGAAATGTGAAGGAATAAGAATCCTTACAAAGAAGAAATACATTGAATTCTGTTTTTTCATTTTTCTATTTTGTGCTTGGTTATGATGTGAAAAGAAGGCATTTGACTTCAAGGGACATCAACCCAACATTTTTGTGGCAAGTCCAATGGCTTAACCTACAAGCCTGCATTGTGTAAGAGGAAAAGAAAACCAATTATTAACAGGCTGCTTTGATGTACTGAGAAAACTAAGAAGAATGAGGCATATGTGGATATAAAAAGGGAATAAAGCTTCTTGCCCTTCTCATTCCAGCCACTGGTATTTTGGGGCTATTTCTAACACACTGTCAACCAGAAAAGTCTGTTTGTCATAACCTTTGTTAATGAAGTACATACATTGCGCCAAATTCTGTGTGTCAAGAGTAAAGTGTTTAAAATTATTTGTTGGTGAATCACAAACAACTGTGGAGTGAAACTTTTTTTTATGCAGAACCAAACTGAATCCTAACTTTAGCAGATTATGTGACCTAAGAGTTTGCTTAGTGAAGGAAATAAATTAAAAAGCAGATACCTATATTAGAATCACAGCCATTTTGTGGTATAATTTCTCTGTGTCTACTTCAAAACGTAGTATCAGAATTTATAAGTTGAAGATTTTGCTATTTTTTGTTTGCTTTGGGGCTTTTTTGTTGGTTTTTGGTTTTGTTTTGTTTAATTATCATGGTTTTAAAACCAATAAATAAATTTTAAATAATTTTTTAAAAAGTCACAAGCTTTTTATTTCATGCAAAATGAGGCACTGATCTGGCACAAAGCTTGTATGTAAAACATATTTTTGTTTTTAACTTGTCAAACATACACACTTGTTCACAGAAGAATGAAGAAGCTGGTTAAGGGTCTAGAGAAGTCTTGTGAGGAGTGGCTGAGGTTGCTTTGTCTGGACAAGAAGAAAAATGGGAAGTTTCTGGTGCTATATTCCATCACCCCTTCTCTCTGTTCCTTATCTTACGATCAACCCATTTGTTTAAGATTCTGCTCTCAGCAGTCATTTATCAGATCTGTTTGGTTTCCTTACAGTAGTAAAGATATTAGTCTCCTAGTAGAAAGAAAGAGATGTCTGCCATTTTGATGAGTCATATTAAAGGTATTATCTTTTTGGATAAAAAATATAAGAGCACTACTGCAGCTTTTCTCATGGATAGGTTTGTGTGAGATATCAGCACTAAAGACGTGTAGAAATGACAGTTTTGCAAATGAGCAATTAGTAGTCCACAATTCTATGTTATACATGCTTGAAAGGTAGCTGTATGAAAAGTAAAGCATGTGGAGAGGATGGTTGAACTGGTAACAGTTTTCTTCATGTGTATATTTGCAACAGATTTATTTTCCCTAGTTTGCTTAGCATTGGGATCTTGTTCAAATACGTTCATAGTCACTCCTGTATTTTTAAAGTTCAGATTTTCTATTGCTTTTACTGGCATGCTACAGTGCTAGCTATGTAAAAATTTTATTTTCAATCATTTGCAGGATTCATATTCTTAGAAATTATTAAAATGTTCTATTAGACACCTGTCTGCTTCTGAAAATAAAATAGTGCTCATGCATATAAATGCAGTGCTCAAAGGGAGATGTTTTTGTAGAAACTCAGATCATACCACTTCTTCCATAATCTCACAAATCTGTCATTGTTGCCACCAGTACTTCTGCTTTGAGTCTTTGCTAAATGAAGCTACTTCTCCCTCTCTTCCTCTCTTTCTTCGATTGCCTTTACTTATTTTGGTTTTGGGTTGTTTTTTGCTTTTGTTTTTGTTTTATTTTCTTCATTTGTTGGGTTTGTGTTGTTTGGAGTTTTTTTTGGATATGGTTTTGTTCTGGTTTGGTTTAGCTAGGGCCAAATAAAACATATCAATATTCAACAGTATTAAAGATCAATCTTCCATTCAGTTTGCAGTTGATAAACCCAGTCTATGAATCTTATCATCAATCATTTGTTATATCTGTAGTGGCATCTTCAGATTTATACCAAATCATTGACAGAAACCCATTCACTCTGTACCAACTAAATGGTAGAAGACACTGTGCAGCAGGTCTAGTTAGAGAGAATTATGCATGTCTACTATCCTTTAAGCAGAGTTTCCATCTCCAGGTCACTGCAGCTCAAAGTTATCACTGGACAGGAGTTTACTGATAGATGCAAGGAACTTATGAACTCTAAAGCTCTGATTGTTTCACTGCATATAGTGACTTCTGAAGTAAGAAAATAATGAGTTTGAAAGAGAATTTTTTTGTACTTTGCCTAGTTCCTCAGGAAAATAAATACCTCCAGGCAAGGGCAGACATTACTGCCAATCTCTTTGTCTTTAAAATACTAAAATAAGTCAGTGAGAACAATCTTGATGACTGCTTGTAACTGAGAAGAAATATTTACAGAGTAGCTAAGTCTAGACACTTCTCATAACAAAAAATGGCTTTATTTTTCCATGAAATAAAACAACCAATACACTATCAGTTCTCATGAGTTTGACATAACATCCTCTTTAAATTTAAACTAAAGCACATACTGAAAAAAACCAGTTTTGGTTCTTTTTTTTTCATCAGAGAACCTGAAGAAGGGAAAAGAGAATGACAAATAAGCCATTAGGTTCATGTTTATTTAAAAATTAAGTGTTTCTTTAAATAAACAGGCCTAGACCTACAGGATCAATGTTAGGATGTAAATAATATTCTTTCAAGGCTTCCAAAAAGAAAGATCTACTTTGATCTTGATATTCTAACGTCAAAAGAAGTTAGTGCCCCTCACACTCTCGTTCTGTAAATAAAGTGCCATCACCATCTTGCTTCTCTAACCAGGATGATATGTGAGATTTTTCTGTTGAAATTTGGTACATCAATGGAAATGACACAGAAGCTGTTAGAAGAGCAATTTGCTGATCTTCTAATACAGCTGTCATTTATTTTTCAAGATCTTGTAATTACAATGAACTTTGCAGTAGAGACACAGTTCAGCAACAAAAGTTGCAGCCTTGCTGTAAAAAAAAAAAAAGTGGAAGATTATTTTGTAAGAAAAGAATACTGAGAGCAACCTAATAGATTTCTTTGTGACCTCTGAAAAAATCAATATGTGTCCATATTTTGAGCCCCAGCATACCTTTCCAATCAGGGAAAAAAAGCCAATCCAATTTTTACATGTGTACAGGGCACTAGTTACTGGATAGATGAACTAACTGACGCAGAGTGCTAATAATTTCAGGATCAAGTCCTTGAAAGTATATTAGGGAATGTAATATATTGGTGTTGTCATGGAGAATTTATGTACATTGACATTTGACTGTCAAAATCTGTCCTGTGGCCATTGCTTCTGCCTCTAATTGTCAAGAGGAAAGAAAGGTCCGCAACAGATGGAAAAAAAAGGGAAAAAAGAGGAGCCACACACCTGATGCTGAGCTGAGGAATCATCTGGTGGCAGACTAGAGACAGGTGGAACACTCACATCATTGTGGTGGCCTAGCTCTTTCCCAAGGAGCTTGATGATGGGTAGCTTCTCACTCCCTCCACCATTTTTGGTAGTCTGTACATGGGGAAGGGCAGACAAAGAGCTCTGTGAGCCCCAAGTGACCTTTTCTCTCTCTTCCAGGTCCAGTGAAGACTTTCAAATGGCTCTGAAGCACTCAGGCACCGTCCATCTGTGAAGCAGAGAGCAGCAGCTGTGTTGAGGATGGGGCTGGGCAGATGTTGGCTGGTTACACCTTGGTGAAGCAGCTCTGCTGATTCTGCCCAAAAACTGTCCAGAACTGTAAGGGTACGTCTCCCCAGCTTAGGAGCAGAATTTTTGCATATGATTCCTCCTGGGGCATGTGTTGGAAAATCAGAATGCTTTTTGACTGTTGGGTCTTTTGCTTTACTAAAAAGAGGTCGTTGACTTTTAGCACCTTCTGCCTGTATTTGTCTATTCGTTTTGCAGCAGTAGTGTGTGCCTTTAGGATGGACAAGAGTTATGTGTCAGTGATTCTGCTTTTGCAATGGAAGTGCACATGTCCACCCCCATGGCAGGTGTACACCAGAGGTACAATAGCAGAGTGTGTGCCCCTGGGGTAGTGCCCATGGCTGGTGGCTGCCACTGTAGCCTGGAGTTCTCCCTTCCTGGGTTTCTGTGCAGCTCTGCTGGGTGAAATGCCCTGGAAGAGCCCAAGGAGGCCACTCTGAGGTCATTGCCTGCTGCTTCACTTTGCAAATGAGACAGCTTCTGCTGGCTCCAGCTCTGCTTGACTCAGGGCAACCTGTAGGTGCTGAGCAGAAAGAAGAGGATGGCTGGAGATGCAGAGGACGAGAAAGAAGGCAGTAAACACACCCCCTTGCTTGTCCTAGTTTGGCCCTGCAGTTTCTTCATTGTCAATTTCCAGTCTCAGTATTCCATCTCACAGGAGAGACAGTCAGTGCCTCCATCCAGCCCTACAAGACTTTGTCCTGCCTCTCTGACTGCCCCCTCAGGACAAAGCTGTGCCAGGTGCCTGTCTCTGCCCACAGGCTGAGAACCTGTTAAGGCTCTTCGATCCTTCTGGCTGTTGAAAAGTGTTTGCTTTATTATTTGAAAATAAGGACTGAGGACTCTTCATGTAACAGAAAACTTTTGTTCCCCAGAGTGCTGGGGCCCAGAGGAAGTAACAATTCTTCCTTTCTTCCTTTTCTGTAGCTGTGGGCAGAAGAAGAGTGGAGTATGGGTACAGCCTGGGCTGAGATAAGCACAATAGGAAAGGGACATAATTTGTGATGAGTCAAGCAAACATTTGCTCCCTGATAAAGGTTCTTGGTCAGAACTCCATTGTATCTTTCTGGGGCATGAGTCTTCCTCAGAACTACTTAAATTAGAATGACATACGTCTATGGACCATTCTCCACTCTCCTTCCCATGCCAACACACTTTTACAGCTTTTCTGAGTAGAAAGAAGACCTTAAGGTTTTCCAAGTCAGACTCCTATTTTGAACAGAAATTATATAAAGTCTCATATTCTTCTACAGATTTATTTGTCATCTGTGCACAAGCCCACAATACTTCTGTACAGGTGGTAAGAAAAAAGAGGTGAAAACTTTGTTTCAGTGTAACCTGACCAAGTATTTTAAGCTATAAATGTGAGCAGTCAGAAAGGTGACCTGAATTGAAGGGAATAGTCATTGAAGAGAAGAAAATGTCTGCTGAAATACAAACAGAGAAAATGCCTACCAGCCTGGGAACTAGGCATGTGAACCAGAACCATCCTTGAAAATTGCAGCTGGCATCTTTGAAGTACACCTGGGTACCTAGAAACCAGAGGCATCCTGGGATAACATGGGTAATTGTAAAAAGATGGAATTACAAGGGTAATTTCTCTTGTGAAATGAGGAAAGATAGTCAAATAAAAGGGAAAAACATCCTGATAAAGTAAGAGTCTATAGCTACTCATAACTGCAATTTTTTCTGCAAAAGCAGAAAAACAGCCTGGATACATAAATATTGGTCTGCAAGAAGAGAAAATATTGTTATCTCTTGGCTATCCCGGGTGAAAAATAGAAAATAACATTAGGTACTGGTTACTCAAGCAGGATGTTCAATGCCTTTTTATGTCTCTGTGATATAAAAATTACTTAATTTTTTGCCCAAAGTAGACTGTTTCTCTCTTAGAACTTCTCATGCTGCACTTTAAAAAAAGGTGGAGAAATTTACAAGGTAAACTCCTCTATGCTGGTGTGTATCATAGAACCCTGTTAACCCAGGGCTGAGTTTCTCTACACCCACAGGCTAGATAGCCCCAGTCAGATCATGACAGCTGCTGTATCCAAAGCCAAATATTTCTGCATTCCTAGCTAAGGTAGCTGGCCATACCAGTCAAAGGAGAGGGAAAGATGATGGAGATAGGGCATTATGATCTGAGACAAAACCTCTGATGATTCAGTTATGGTTGTTTTCTTTTTTGCCACCTAGATGTTTATGAGGGCTGGAAGCAGAAACTGTTCCCACCCACATGGATAGCCATGCCTCATGTGTTCTCATGTGTTATGATGTCTCATAATGATGATCATACCAAGAGCTCAGGGCTCTGGACTAACAAGCCAAGCACAGTCCATTTTTGTTTTCCTCTGCTCAAAGAAGTACACTATTTTGATGATTCAAACATCTTGGTTTCACCTTTGGCCTTATCCAAGTCCAAAGTATTCTAAAAAAAAAACCCTTTCCACTCTGAGCAAGTCCACATCGCATGGTGTCAATTAGCACAGACATATCTAAGTGAGCTAAACAGATATGGATGTGTTGAAAGTAATTTTAAACAACTGGAAAACAATACTAGCAATAAATGTAATATGCATTATTTTTGAGTTTTCAGAAACATTAGTCCATTTTAGTATAATGAAAAATATTTCTATTATGAGATTGGTGGGTTTCAAGCTTTACATGGCTACCCTGTAGTCGTATACATGATGCGCAACCCAAAACTTCCTGTCAGATAAATAGAGAGAAATAAGTAAATTTAGGGCAACTACTTATATGACTTAACTCAGACAAATGTTTCAAGATTAAAAGGCCTTTGCTGTAAAACTTCCTATTTTTCTCTGCAGATTAGGAAACTTAATATGGCTAGTTTATATGTGAACATTTGCATCCTAGGGATGATTTCTACTGGCAGGTAGTTAAGATTAATTAAAGGTGAGCCTTTCAGTTTACTGCTGATGGAATTTACTCACAGATGGAATGTCTTTGTCGAAATAATGAATTATATGTTGAGAAGGTTGATCAAACATGCTTCTGGGTCCTGGCTCCAGAAAGAAAAGTCATGCAGCCAGTTTAGTTACCACATTAAGGATTTTATTCTTTCAGCAAGAAAATACTTAAGATGTAAACAGGTTTAAACAAGCATTTAGAGTAGTGTTGTCAAGTGTTCCAGTGTTCCAATTATCCTTGACTTTCTCATGATGTAAAAATGTAAAATTTGCATTGACTTCCAGAGGTGAATTTAAGACAACAGGAAGTTGTCTTAAATTCAACTTAGAAATCTCAGAACTAACATAAGTGATGTGTTAAAAATTTCAAGTTCCGTCTAAAATGAGATTTAACCTTGGGAACCACTATAGTTTGAATTACTATAATAATTTGAATTTTACAACTTCCAGTTACTTCAAAAATGCACTTGAAGTATTCTCAGCACATTTCCTATCTTATTATGAAGTCATGAGAACAGATTAATTTCCAGAGATTCAAATGCTTTCCACCTCTCTTTTAATATTGAATAGCATTTGGTTATCTAAGCTTAGATCTGTACTTGTAAATTAAAAGGGCATGTTCTCCAGCTATAAGAGTAAATGTCAGAAAAAGACTCAGTCCAGAACAGCTTAGGACAAATATTTCCTCTCCTACAAACAAATATCCGTACTATTGGCTGAAAACAGTATCTATATTAGTCATTGTCAGTGAAAAAAATATTTGGAATAAAGTAAAACTTAAAATAAAAGAAAAATTAATTCATAGGGTTTTTTTTTCACTAAATGATAAAATTATCATCTTTAAAAAGACTTGACTACTTCGGTGCCTAATCAGCTGTATAGGAAGATGAGACCCTGCATGTTGTAAAGGTTGTATTCTAACCATACTTAAAAACTGAATTTACATGTTTACAGTATTTCAATGACATCTGTGGCCTGACATTTATATAATTTAGATGTATCAGGTGAACTGTCACTGCAAAGGCCAGGCTTATGACACATGTCTGTAAAACACAGCCAGAAAAACCATACTGTGAGACCACATATACATGAGGCCATACTAAGTCCCAAGATTCTCTGGCTGGAATCCCACCCTGCTCTGAAATTCAAGCTAATTAGCTGAATTGGTTTAGTAATCAGCAATTTCTCATGCCTGTATTTGCATTTTGGATGGTCAAATATTTTGAGCAAGGACTGTATTTGTATTTTTCTTTAAAAGGTTAATTTTAGGTGAATGAAAAGACTTTAAATGAATAAACAGATTTTTAGAGCAAATATATTGTCAATCACATTCCCATGCCTTGTTAAAACCATGGAAAAGATCAAAAAGACAGTTCACCCAATAAATGCTCAAACAAATAACAGACCATTTATCCTGCTACTATGGGACTCACTAAGTGAAAAAAAAAAAATCCATATTTATCAGATTGGTATGAAAATATTTAGAATATTTAGGTACTATTTAAGAAAAACCTTCCTATAATTGATATCAATATTTGCTACATTTGCTGTTACCTTTTCTTTTAAGTGTTGAGCCAAGGATCTGTTTTCAAGCCATCCATTTATTTTCTTCTTATTATTGATATCACTTCTCTCAATTCTACTTTATAACTCAGTAACAATCTCTAATATTTGAATCTACATAATGCATTAGAAATAAAATGCATTATGTTCTTTTTTAAGGTTGATTTTTATGCCAAAAAAGCACTTCTGTCAGCAGGAAAGATGTTTTATTTAAGCTTTCATGTCTCCTGAGTGTGCTTCTCAAAAGAGAAGAATGGGTTATTTATTATTTGAAAGATGAAGGTGGTATTAGAAGACTTGACTATTACTCTTTTCTGCAGTTTCTATATGGCAATAAAAATTACTTCTAATGTCTTTGATGTTTCTCTGTGTACTTTCAGTATCTTTGATACTTCAGGGAATATCTTCCTAGTTACATGCAAATTATTATGTTATGTACAGAAAAAGATAATCTGATTTTCCTCTAGTAATCTTTTCCTTTATGCTTCTAGGTATAAATTATTTTGATAGAGTTAACTGTCCATCAGTTAACTCATATTTTGAGTTTGTGCTACTTTTGTTTCACAGACTGTGTTACTCCTCAAATTATTTAGCCTATTCAATCAGGGTACCACAGCATGCCATACAAAGTAAATATATTCAAAATAAAATATCTAAAACCTCTTTGAAATAGAGATTTCAGAATATAACTCAATAATACAGGCAAATGTGCATCATTAAATGGATGACTGAATAGCTACATATTTAAAAGAAACCTAAATTCAAAATGTGATATTCATAACTAGAGATTTGTAGGAGATCATTTGACAAATTAGACTAATGGAGTAGCAAAAGTGAATGCTTTGTCGTCAAAGTTTAAATCGGGATTATTAATAGAAAGAGAAGCAAAAGTAAAACCAACAAGTGACACATAATGAAAGAAAAGATTAGGACCTTCATGACTAATAATTCAGTACACCTAATAAAGATAGGTAATCTTTAAAATTATTATTAAATATCAGAGAGAAAAATATCAGGTGATAATTTAGAGATATCAAGTGATATAATTTTAAATAGATGTTGTATTATTTAAATCATAAATATTTATATATATTACAGATATGAGATTATATACTAGAGCAAAAGACCAAATTAATGAAGAAGCTTTTAAAATTGTAGTCAATATATTGTATAAATTAACACAAATTTACCTGTAAATCATGTGATGCAATGTCTTTTGCAAGGAAAAAATGCATGAAAATTCTGCAATGAAAAAATTATTTATAGCTTGAAGAATTTATGGGGTTTTTTAATACTAAAATACTGGAAAAAGACTGCAAAGGTAATTTCATCCTCTTTAAAAGCAGGGCAAGTCCAGTCACTTAGGACTAAAAGCAAATATTTCAGATGCCAGAGTAGAGTTTTTAAACAAGTACTAATTTGTGCTCAGCTATTCAAGGCACATAATCTATACTGCCACAACCTGCACCTGAAATTTGCTGTGAAAAAGAAGTTAGTACATGCATATTCACAACAGTATTGGGAGCAGAAACAAAAAATATTCAGTATTGGCCCAAGAACAGAGAGCACACTCACTTATGTATCTTTCACTACAGAAAACATGCTAGAAAATTACTCTTTGTAACAGCAGTTAGGGTGAATTCTTTTCACTAATTTCAGAAAAATTTATTTCTTTATGAGGAAATCATGTCTAGCATGAAAAGGGCCTCTTCCAAATTTCAAGAATAAACTGATATTATTATTCATAGCAGTAACTGTTATTCAGACTGCTCAGTGAATTCCAGTAGCACACTTCCAAAACTGCTCTGAAATAATCTTACCTATCCTCCATTTAAATCTTACCCAAGTCTGTGCTCCGACTGCATTGAATATTTCTCTTCCTGTCATGAAGAAAAGTATTGACTGACACATCCACAAAACCTGCAACCAGTGTTGGTCTTTGGGTGCTCGTCTTGCAATTTTCTAACTGCAGGAAAAACTGAATTGGTAAGAATTTATTTAAAAAAAACCAAACCAAACCAAAACAAACAAAAAAAAAAGCCACCAAAAAACACCCCACAAAAAAACCTCCTGCCAACATTTTCCTGTTCTGGCATATCTGAAGCAAATATTTGTCTTTGGTTGAAGTGTATCATCTTGCCTTCAGTGATTCTTACATTCTACTGTCCCAAGTGGCAGGAAACTTTATGTGGCTTGTTTTAGTCTTTCAAATCTGCCTACACTTCTTGACTCTATCTGGTTGGGCAATAATTTATTTTATGAATGAGAATTTTTTATGTCTTGCTACTTTAAAATGTTTTCTATTTGAAAATTAAAATCTGTCTTGCTGGCATTAAAAGCATTATACCTTGCTCTCAATTTAGATTTGCTTAAAATCAGCAAACTACAGCTGTGCAAACTGCATACCTACCAATAACATGACAGACTAAGCAACTTGCTTTTACTAGCTTAAGAATGGAGGAAATCTGAGGAGGCCTAGTCGTTTTGTTCACGTGAAGGTTTTGACCGGATGGACATTGTTGAGCTAAATAGTATCAGAGCACTGATGTAGTGAAACCCTCAAGGACTACAGATGACAGTGTGCAATCCTGTGATTTAGATAAATTCTTTTTAATATAAGATTGATGTACAAAACCCAAAAAGCATCAAGTCTCATACTACTCCTGTGAAAATGCCACAAAGTCTTAGGAAGATTCCATTTATTATTAGCTTGTTCTCAAGTAACTCCCAACGTACTCTTGTTACTGTGTAGTAGTGCTTGTTCCAATATCTTCTGGACTTGTCTCCCCTGTTAATCCACATTCCCAATTCAGTTTTTCATCAGCTATCTGATAGGTGCTTCTCACTTCGTTGTTAGCCCACGTTGTTCCATTTGCCTAAATTAATCATCACAATGACAGAGCAAAAGGCTTAACTTTGAATGGCTCAGCTAGTGGACATATTTCAATTTTTCACATTAGTCATTCCCAACCTACTACAGTTTGTCTCCACTTTCCTAATTTCCTTTTTCTCTTCTTTTTAACCTTTTGTTTCTCCAGCTGAGACTATACAGTTCTTAATATGCTAAATATTGAGACACTTGTGCTCTAAAGTGTCACTTAAGATGAAGATATTCATGGAACTGGATTCAAAATACTAATTTTAGTTATAGCTCCACTCTCAGTTAAACTGATATGGGTGTGGGCTACCAGGGAAAGGGATGTCTTCTTTCCCTCTCTTCCCTCACTGCACGCTCCCTCAGCTTTGTCAGCAATCACATGACAAATAATGCAAACAACATTGTTTATTATCTAGTTAATCAATTCCCTCTTTTTCCTCTCAAGGCCATCTAAATACTCAAATCTGCAAAGCAAAGGCACAGAGAGAACATGTGGTTGGAGCCAAAGGATAGAATGGGAGTGCCTTTTTCAGCAGCAGACATACTAAAGGGAAACAGGCAGTATTACAAATGCTTTTCTTATTTTTTTTCATCCCCAGACCTCCTAATTTCAATTCTTCCATCACTTTCTCACAATCACTTCATTAATTTAAACACACAAGCAACAGAGATTTCATATATGAGTATGCTCACTGGGTATTATACTGTCAGTTGCTGTTTTCCTTTCACTCACAATGAATGAAGATCCAAATTGTTGAAGATCCAATTTGTTAAAGAATAGCTTAAAACTACCTTTTAATGGCTACCTGCTGAATGGAGAGAAGGAATCATTGAATCATAGAATATTTTGTGTTGGAAGGGACCTTCAAGGCAATCAAGTTCCAACCCTTCTTCCATAGGCAGGGTGTCCTTCCACTAGACCAGGCTGTGGAAAGACTCATTCAACCTCATCTTGAACAGCTCTAGGAATGAGTCATCCACTTCTCTGGACAACCTGTTCCAGTGGCTCCACACTGTCACAATTACTTTCTTCCTTATATGTGATCTAAATCTACCCTCTTTCCTTTGAAAACCATCAGCCCTCATCCTACCCCTCCACTCCCTTAAAAAGGGTCCCTCACCATCTTTCCTGAAGATCTCCCTGGAGCCTTCCATTCTCTAGACTGAATAACCCCGATTCCCTCAGTGCATACTCACAGGGTAAGTGTTCCAGCACTCTGATCATCTTTGTGGTCTTCTCTGGACTCACTCCAACTGATCCATATCTTTCTTATTTTGGGGGCCACAGAGCTGAATGCAGCACTCCAAGTGGAGCCTTGTGAGAGCAGAGTAGAAGGGCAGAATCATCTCCATTGACCTGCTGGTCTCACTTCTTTTGATGCAGCCCAGAATACAATTGGCTTCTTGAGCTGTAAGCATGCATTACTGAGTCATATTCCATTTTTCATTCATGCTCTCAAGTCCTTCTCCTCAAGGGCTGCTCTCAATCCACTAATCACTCATCTTGATCTCATGATGGATTATTTTACACTTTAAAAAGATGACAAAATGATGTACTTTTCAAGATTTAACAGGATACACTTAACCTTCAATTAGCTATAGTGTGCTATCCACTCATAGTTTCTTTTGGGTACTCCAAATTATTCATGCTCAAATAAAGTTTGAAAGAGTTTTCAATATATGGATTTGTTTCACCTTTCTTTTTCAATCCAAATTTTAGGTGTCTGCTCTAGTCACACAGGTTTGGTTTTAGATTGCTAAAACTGATAGAAGTATCTCCACTGAAATTTTGTAATTTTTGTTAATGAACCCCCAGAGGCTGTTTGATAGGGCAGCCATTGCCTCATGATCTCTGTTTTGAATATAGTTGTTTGACCAATATTTACTGTGATTTCTGTGTTCCTAATCAAGCCAGGAAATTGCATTTTTTTAAAGAGAACCTTATCACATAGTTTTCAAGATATTAATGTATTTAAAAATTGAGATTTCATTTAGACATCAAATAGCAGAATTATCTTTATTCTTTGCTTTGCATTAAGTTTAAGATATCAACTAGTTCAGAATCTCCAGATGCAAAATTATTGTTTGCCAAAATAATTTTCACTATTGATTAATGAGGCCAAGAAAAGAATATAAGAATATCATAGGATAAAATGACATGGCTCTGTCAAGTCTTGTCTTCTCTAAATCTTTGTTTAAATACCTTCAAAATGCAGTGGTAAATGAGAAAGTTACAATATCAAGACCACTTTGGTTTATTTTATTCTGCTTTGTTAATTGTTCAGTGCTACTACACTAGCAAAGAGGTGTTCCCCCAGAAAGATCTAGATTTTGTCACATAAGTAAATGGACGCTTCAAAATTTTCCATCTTTATAATGATAATGGTAATAAAATCTAATTCAGTCCCTACATCTAAAATTATATGTAGAAGTATTTAAGAACTGTGTTAAAGGGTAACATTTATTAATATATTTTATTTAAAAGTTTGTAACAAGCCACACTTTTTTTCCTGATAAAGTTACAGGTTAGCATGAGATAAACAAATGTAAACCTGGCAGTATTTACAGATGAACCTGAAAAATGAATTTTAATAGAACATTATTAATTGAAAACAATTAATTAGCAGTCTTTGGGTCTTTTGAATTCAAATAAATTTCCATCTAATAGGAGTTTTTTAATTTTCAAGGATTTCTGAAGTAGCTGTCAAAATTTTTCTCTCATGAATTTCCTCACTGTTTAGCTGCCATGATATATATTGGTGTAGTTCCCCATTATCTAACTGTCTTTAGATAAAGAACTCCAAATCTTCTCTTACAACCAATTTGCTCTTCCGTTTTCTGGATCTTTACTCAGCCAGATCCTGGAACCCTCACTGAAAAAGCAGTATTGAAACGCTCTGACTTGTGCTCTGGGAAAAAAAATAAATAATATATCCAGTTTTCTGGATATTTATATTCCAGGCACTCCACTCTGTTTGATAATGTCTGTGATTTATACATCCTCTGAGAATAGCTTGGCTCCCTTGACAAGCTTCAGTAAACTAGATTTCCAGGTGTTCTGAGACCCACAGCTGCTTCTGTGGAGAGACCTGAGGAAAAATAGATTCTATTAATTCAGCAATTAGAGGTAAGAAGCCATAAAATTCTCAGAAGTCACACCAACTCCTGTCACTGGTTACTAGTGGTCCTCAAATAGGTGGCTGTGCTGAAGTACGGCAAGTAGGTCTGGAATTCAAATAAGTCTGCATTATCTAAGAAACACCCTCAATATTTTTAGACAAAATGTTCTACAGGTGTATTCCAGAAATATTTTCAGATTCTATTCTTTGTTTTATAAGAAATAAAATAAAATTTAAAAAAAAAAGAAGAAAAAATTCCACGAAATATGCGTGAAAATGCAATTGGGTTTTCTAAAGATGGCAAACCTTGGCTCAAAAACGTCCCAAGAGTTTGTGAGCACAAACTGTGTCAAGTGTGTTAAGTGAGTTTTTCATCTTGGGCTATAAACTTGGTTGGTGTCAAACTCCAGGTTTTCTATCTTCCTTGACCTTTTTATCCTTGAGAGTTTGCCTGTTCTGTTTTTTTTTGGTTTTTTTTTGTTTTGTTTTGTTTTGTTTTGTTTTTTTGTTGGCTTTTTTTTTTTAGTAAGATCTGGTTTTAAAATATTAGATAAGACAGGGTCATTTCCACTGACTATTTTTATATTCATTTTGTAGTGAGCATTTTACACCTTCTGTAAGAACACCTGAAAAGAAAATTAAACTCTGTACTATAGACAGTGAAGTAAAAGAGAACGTGAAAAGGAAAAAATGGCCCAGAATAAATATAGAAATTTCAATTACTTCTATAATCTATTTTGTTTCTTGTAAGTAAAAAAACAAAAAAAAAAACAAAAACAAAAAAAAAAAAAAAAAAAGTAAAATAAAGTTTTTTTAATTAGGGCAA